>CAJNDT010001700.1:0-44981 GCA_905221615.1 Symbiodinium sp. CCMP2592 | reverse complement strand
TTGTCACTCACACGGAGCAGAAGAGGCTGCGAGCATCGCGACGTCATGGCCTAACAGATTCCTCTGGCAGAAAGTGTCCGGAACCTCGTTTTTCCATATGGCCTAATGGATTCCCTCTGGCAGAAAGTGTCCGGAAGCTCGTTTTTCCATATGGCCTAATGGATTCCCTCTGGCAGAAAGTGTCCGGAACCTCGTTTTTCCATATGGCCCAATGAGTTCCTGTGGCAGAAAGTGTCCGGAACCTCGTTTTTTCATATGGCCTAATGGATTCCTTATGGCCTATCCTATGGCCTAACCTATGGCCTAATACACCTTCCCTATGACCTAATCATTTCCGTGTGGGAAAAGAAAAGATTGTATTCCTAAAACGCGAAAATGATTAGGTCATAGGGAAGGTCTATTAGGCCATAGGTTAGGCCATAGGATAGGTCATAAGGAATCCATTAGGCCATATAAAAAAACGAGGTTCCGTGCACTTTCTGCCACAGGAATCAATTAGGCCATATGGAAAAACGAGGTTCCTGACACTTTCTGCCAGAGGGAATCCATTAGGCCATATGGAAAAACGAAGTTCCGGACACTTTCTGCCATAGGGAATCCATTAGGCCATATGGAAAAACAAGGATCGGGACACTTTCTGCCGGAGGGAACCCATTAGGCCATATGGAAAAACGAGGTTCCTGATTTTTTCTGCCACAGGGAATCGATTAGGCCATATAAGGACCAACGAGGTTCCGGACACTTTCTGCCAGAGAGAATCCATTAGGCCAGAAAGTTCCGGACAGGTCCTGCTACGCAGAGGACATCCAGTAGGCAGATAGAGAAACGACACTCCAGGCTCCTTCGGCCTGGGAACCCATAGGCCATCAACAAACCCAAGCAGGCAGCCTTTAAAGGCGTTTTGAAAGACAGAAAGAAGATGAATATGGCTGGTGGCCTCCTTTTTGGCAGCATTCAAAGCTTTTCGTTCCTGCTCAAGGAGTTCTCCATATGATCAGAGGAGGGCGAAAGCACAACAACGTCGAGCCACGAACAGAAAGAAGATGAACATGGCCCAGCCGCAAGGACACAATGCTAGAACTCCAGAAGACTACTGTGGCGATGGTTTGGAAACCTAGACCAGGCTCCAGCAGACTTTGCGAAGACACATCACAGTTCCTGTGCAGTACAGAGAGTCTGCATGGCTTGATCTGCTGTAGTCAGAAACGCTGGAGTCACCTCTGGAAAAATTTCCCTGTCTTTGTACGATCTGTGTTTTGGTTACCTCCATAAAGCTGCATAGTCTGGCCGACGAGTTTGCAAAACCAAAAGGGAAACGTTGAAGCCACGTCGGTCAACTTCCCAGAGCTTGAACTACGCCTCCCATCCACAGAAAGAACACCAAAAATCCGCGCGGGTCAACTGGCGAGCCCGCTGCACTGCCAGGACGAAGCCCACGTTATGGGGCTGTCGGGCGACCCAATTTCCAGGCCCGCAAAACACAAGCAATTCTGGCTTCGCCAGGTCGGCCCTCCACAGTTGCATTCCGCTGGCTGCAGCAGCAGCAGCAGCAACAAGGGCAAGCACACAGCTGCTTTGGACAAGCCCCGACCTTCCAAACGGTCCTCCACCAGACGTTCCCCAAACTTACCTCATGACATGCGCAGCCGACGAGATTCAGCCGCTGTGGGTGCAGGGATCAAACTTGCGACCCCAAAAATGGGGGCGTCTCGCGGCCCCAGAAAAGGAGCCGCGAAATGCAGCCAACCTCCTCTAATATATTTGACTGGGAACTATAGAGGACCCAAAATTGGGGCCGCGTGGCGGCCCCCATTTTGGGGTCGCGAATTCCTTCATTCTGGGGCCCAAGCCCAAGCACAAGCCCCTGCATTCCAGACTGCTACACACCGAGGCGACCCGCTCACGGCAGGCATCCAGTGTGAAAAAGACTCTCCAAGAACCAGAAATTTCCACAGACACGTGCTTGTGGAAGTGATTAACATGAGGGAAGCGCGCACAGAGGGGGGCCACTCAAGCGAAGCTAAAATTGCTCAAACTATTCGACCCCACATTTGGAGCCGCCTGCGCTGACCACTTTCACAAAGGCCTTCGCGGCCTCACTTGCGGGCGCTTGAGGCCTGCTGAGGCCATAGAGGTGGATTTTTGACAGCAACATGCACCTCGAGTCTGCAAGTTCCAAAAGCGACAAGCAACCATGAAGCAATCCCAGACTCCGATTACATGATGGAACTGACTTAAAGAGCAACAGATTTGACGGAGATGAAGATGCAACCCCGTTTTGCAATGGGGGGGTCCCGCAGTTAAGTGCATTTCTCAAAATCCGTAGCATCCGCCGACCTCCTCGATACAGAGGGGGAACCACCATGTGTCCCCAGAAACTACGCATTGGGAGGGTAGTTGGAACAAGACCAGATTTTAAGCCACTGACCTCCGAACGGACAAGAACCTGACCATCAGAAACGGTTGTACTGCTGTGACACCGTCACGCCGACAAGGCCACCGCGGCACATCCCCCTCCCCCAAATCTCAATGTTTGGAGCAGCACGGCCACAAAGCCCTGCGCAAGCAGACGACACGCACCTCCGAGCAGACGACATCATTGAAATGGAGGGGGGGGGGGGTCAGTACATGCAACACAACAGTCTATGACGTCGCGTCTGTGAACCCTGCCAACCCCTACCGTCTGGAGGAAGCTCTCGCATCCCCAGCAAGCCTACTGTCCGACTGGAAACCTGCGGAGTTGGAAACTCATCTTGTCACTCACACGGAGCAGAAGAGGCTGCGAGCATCGCGACGTCATGGCCTAACAGATTCCTCTGGCAGAAAGTGTCCGGAACCTCGTTTTTCCATATGGCCTAATGGATTCCCTCTGGCAGAAAGTGTCCGGACCCTCGTTTTTCCATATGGCCTAATGGATTCCCTCTGGCAGAAAGTGTCCGGAACCTCGTTTTTCCATATGGCCCAATGGGTTCCTGTGGCAGAAAGTGTCCGGAACCTCGTTTTTTCATATGGCCTAATGGATTCCTTATGACCTATCCTATGGCCTAAACTATGGCCTAATACACCTTCCCTATGACCTAATCATTTCCGTGTGGGAAAAGAAAAGATTGTATTCCTAAAACGCGAAAATGATTAGGTCATAGGGAAGGTGTATTAGGCCATAGGTTAGGCCATAGGATAGGTCATAAGGAATCCATTAGGCCATATAAAAAAACAAAGTTCCGGGCACTTTCTGCCACAGGAATCAATTAGGCCATATGGAAAAACGAGGTTCCTGACACTTTCTGCCAGAGGGAATCCATTAGGCCATATGGAAAAACGAAGTTCCGGACACTTTCTGCCATAGGGAATCCATTAGGCCATATGGAAAAACAAGGTTCGGGACACTTTCTGCCGGAGGGAACCCATTATGCCATATGGAAAAACGAGGTTCCTGATTTTTTCTGCCACAGGGAATCGATTAGGCCATATAAGGAACAACGAGGTTCCGGACACTTTCTGCCAGAGAGAATCCCTTAGGCCAGAAAGTTCCGGACAGGTCCTGCTACGCAGAGGACATCCAGTAGGCAGATAGAGAAACGACACTCCAGGCTCCTTCGGCCTGGGAACCCATAGGCCATCAGTAAACCCAAGCAGGCAGCCTTTAAAGGCGTTTTGAAAGACAGAAAGAAGATGAATATGGCTGGTGGCCTCCTTTTTGGCAGCATTCAAAGCTTTTCGTTCCTGCTTATGAGTCGCTCCACGCGATCCACCAATGAGTTCTCCATATGATCAGAGGAGGGCGAAAGCACAACAACGTCGAGCCACGAACAGAAAGAAGATGAACATGGCCCATCCGCAAGGACACAATGCTAGAACTCCAGAAGACTACTGTGGCGATGGTTTGGAAACCTAGACAAGGCTCCAGCAGACTTTGCGAAGACACATCACAGTTCCTGTGCAGTACAGAGAGTCTGCATGGCTTGATCTGCTGTATTCAGAAACGCTGGAGTCACCTCTGTAAAAATTTCCCTGTCTTTGTACGATCTCTGTTTTGGTTACCTCCATAAAGCTGCATAGTCTGGCCGACGAGTTTGCAAAACCAAAAGGGAAACGTTGAAGCCACGTCGGTCAACTTCCCAGAGCTTGAACTACGACTCCCATCCACAGAAAGAACACCAAAAATCCGCGCGGGTCAACTGGCGAGCCCGCTGCACTGCCAGGACGAAGCCCACGTTATGGGGCTGTCGCGACCCCATTTCCAGGCCCGCAAAACACAAGCAATTCTGGCTTCGCCAGGTCGGCCCTCCACAGTTGCATTCCGCTGGCTGCAGCAGCAGCAGCAGCAACAAGGGCAAGCACACAGCTGCTTTTGGACAAGCCCCGACCTTCCAAACAGTCCTCCACCAGACGTTCCCCAAACTTACCTCATGACATGCGCAGCCGACGAGATTCAAGCCGCTGTGGGTGCAGGGATCAAACTTGCGACCCCAAAAATGGCTCCTCTAATATATTTGACTGGGAACTATAGAGGACCCAAAATTGGGGCCACGTGGCGGCCCCCATTTTGGGGTCGCGAATTCCTTCATTCCTTCATTCTGGGGCCCAAGCCAGAGCGGAAGCCCCTGCATTCCAGACTGCTACACACCGAGGCGACCCGCTCACGGCAGGCATCCAGTGTGAAAAAAACTCTCCAAGAACCAGAAATTTCCACAGACACGTGCTTGTGGAAGTGATTAACATGAGAGAAGCGCGCACAGAGGGGGGCCACTCAAGCGAAGCTAAAATTGCTCAGACTATTCGACCCCACATTTGCAGCCGCCTGCGCTGACCACTTTCACAAAGGCCTTCGAGGCTTCACTTGCGGGCGCTTGAGGCCTGCTGAGGCCATAGAGGTGGATTTTTGACAGCAACATGCACCTCGAGTCTGCAAGTTCCAAAAGAGACAAGCAACCATGAGGCAATCCCAGACTCCGATTACATGATGGAACTGACTTAAAGAGCAACAGATTTGACGGAGATGAAGATGCAACCCCGTTTTGCAATGGGGGGGTCCCGCAGTTAAGTGCATTTCTCAAAATCAGTAGCATCCGCCGACCTTCTCGATACAGAGGGGGAACCACCATGTGTCCCCAGAAACTACGCATTGGGAGGGTAGCTGGAACAAGACCAGATTTTAAGCCACTGACCTCCGGACGGACAAGAACCTGACCATCAGAAACGGTTGTCTGCTGTGACACCGGCACGCCGACAAGGCCACCGCGGCACATCCCCCTCCCCCAAATCTCAATGTTTGGAGCAGCACGGCCACAAAGCCCTGCGCAAGCAGACGACACGCACCTCCGAGCAGACGACATCATTGAAATGGAGGGGCGGGGGGGTCCGTACATGCAACACAACAGTCTATGATGTCGCGTCTGTGAACCCTGCCAACCCCTACCGTCTGGAGGAAGCTCTCGCATCCCCAGCAAGCCTACTGTCCGACTGGAAACATGCGGAGTTGGAAACTCATCTTGTCACTCACACGGAGCAGAAGAGGCTGCGAGCATCGCGACGTCATGGCCTAACAGCTTCCTCTGGCAGAAAGTGTCCGGAACCTCGTTTTTCCATATGGCCTAATGGATTCCCTCTGGCAGAAAGTGTCCGGAACCTCGTTTTTCCATATGGCCTAATGGATTCCCTCTGGCAGAAAGTGTCCGGAACCTCGTTTTTCCATATGGCCTAATGGATTCCCTCTGGCAGAAAGTGTCCGGAACCTCGTTTTTCCATATGGCCCAATGGGTTCCTGTGGCAGAAAGTGTCCGGAACCTCGTTTTTTTATATGGCCTAATGGATTCCTTATGACCTATCCTATGGCCTAACCTATGGCCTAATACACCTTCCCTATGACCTAATCATTTTCGCGTTTTAGGAATACAATCTTTTCTTTTCCCACACGGAAATGATTAGGTCATAGGGAAGGGGTATTAGGCCATAGGTTAGGCCATAGGATAGGTCATAAGGAATCCATTAGGCCATATGAAAAAACGAGGTTCCGGACACTTTCTGCCACAGGAACCCATTGGGCCATATGGAAAAACGAGGTTCCGGACACTTTCTGCCAAAGGGAATCCATTAGGCCATATGGAAAAACGAGGTTCCGGACACTTTCTGCCAGAGGGAATCCATTAGGCCATATGGAAAAACAAGGTTCGGGACACTTTCTGCCGGAGGGAACCCATTAGGCCATATGGAAAAACGAGGTTCCTGATTTTTTCTGCCACAGGGAATCGATTAGGCCATATAAGGAACAACGAGGTTCCGGACACTTTCTCTCTGGACAGGTCCTGCTACGCAGAGGACATCCAGTAGGCAGATAGAGAAACGACACTCCAGGCTCCTTCGGCCTGGGAACCCATAGGCCATCAGCAAACCCAAGCAGGCAGCCTTTAAAGGCGTTTTGAAAGACAGAAAGAAGATGAATATGGCTGGTGGCCTCCTTTTTGGCAGCATTCAAAGCTTTTCGTTCCTGCTCAAGGAGTTCTCCATATGATCAGAGGAGGGCGAAAGCACAACAACGTCGAGCCACGAACAGAAAGAAGATGAACATGGCCCATCCGCAAGGACACAATGCTAGAACTCCAGAGGACTACTGTGGCGATGGTTTGGAAACCTAGACCAGGCTCCAGCAGACTTTGCGAAGACACATCACAGTTCCTGTGCAGTACAGAGAGTCTGCATGGCTTGATCTGCTGTATTCAGAAACGCTGGAATCACCTCTGGAAAAATTTCCCTGTCTTTGTACGATCTCTGTTTTGGTTACCTCCATAAAGCTGCATAGTCTGGCCGACGAGTTTGCAAAACCAAAAGGGAAACGTTGAAGCCACGTCGGTCAACTTCCCAGAGCTTGAACTACGACTCCCATCCACAGAAAGAAAACCAAAAATCCGCGCGGGTCAACTGGCGAGCCCGCTGCACTGCCAGGACGAAGCCCACGTTATGGGGCTGTCGGGCGACCCCATTTCCAGGCCCGCAAAACACAAGCAATTCTGGCTTCGCCAGGTCGGCCCTCCACAGTTGCATTCCGCTGGCTGCAGCAGCAGCAGCAGCAACACGGGCAAGCACACAGCTGCTTTGGACAAGCCCCGACCTTCCAAACGGTCCTCCACCAGACGTTCCCCAAACTTACCTCATGACATGCGCAGCCGACGAGATTCAGCCGCTGTGGGTGCAGGGATCAAACTTGCGACCCAAAAAATGGGGCCGTCTCGCGGCCCCAGAAAAGGAGCCGCGAAATGCAGCCAACCTCCTCTAATATATTTGACTGGGAACTATAGAGGACCCAAAATTGGGGCCGCGTGGCGGCCCCCATTTTGGGGTCGCGAATTCCTTCATTCTGGGGCCCAAGCCCAAGCCCAAGCCCCTGCATTCCAGACTGCTACACACCGAGGCGACCCGCTCACGGCAGGCATCCAGTGTGAAAAAGACTCTCCAAGAACCAGAAATTTCCACAGACACGTGCTTGTGGAAGTGATTAACATGAGAGAAGCGCGCACAGAGGGGGGCCACTCAAGCGAAGCTAAAATTGCTCAGACTATTCGACCCCACATTTGGAGCCGCCTGCGCTGACCACTTTCACAAAGGCCTTCGAGGCTTCACTTGCGGGCGCTTGAGGCCTGCTGAGGCCATAGAGGTGGATTTTTGACAGCAACATGCACCTCGAGTCTGCAAGTTCCAAAAGAGACAAGCAACCATGAAGCAATCCCAGACTCCGATTACATGATGGAACTGACTTAAAGAGCAACAGATTTGACGGAGATGAAGATGCAACCCCGTTTTGCAATGGGGGGGTCCCGCAGTTAAGTGCATTTCTCAAAATCCGTAGCATCCGCCGACCTTCTCGATACAGAGGGGGAACCACCATGTGTCCCCAGAAACTACGCATTGGGAGGGTAGCTGGAACAAGACCAGATTTTAAGCCACTGACCTCCGAACGGACAAGAACCTGACCATCAGCAACGGTTGTACTGCTGTGACACCGGCACGCCGACAAGGCCACCGCGGCACATCCCCCTCCCCCAAATCTCAATGTTTGGAGCAGCACGGCCACAAAGCCCTGCGCAAGCAGACGACACGCACCTCCGAGCAGACGACATCATTGAAATGGAGGGGGGGGGGGGGGGTCCGTACATGCAACACAACAGTCTATGACGTCGCGTCTGTGAACCCTGCCAACCCCTACCGTCTGGAGGAAGCTCTCGCATCCCCAGCAAGCCTACTGTCCGACTGGAAACATGCGGAGTTGGAAACTCATCTTGTCACTCACACGGAGCAGAAGAGGCTGCGAGCATCGCGACGTCATGGCCTAACAGATTCCTCTGGCAGAAAGTGTCCGGAACCTCGTTTTTCCATATGGCCTAATGTTAAGAAAATCTGTTGCCTGTTAACTCTGGAAATGCTGTATTTCCTAAATATGCGTTTCAGATCCGTTTGGGATCCGTTTGGGGATCCGTTTTGGATCCGTTTCGGATCCGTTTTGGATCCGTTTTGCATCCGTGTGGGGTTGCGTTTGGGGCCCCAGCCCCGGAACACCAAAACGGATTTGCAACGGGCCCCAGACGGAACCCCTGACGGGTCCACAGGCAGGTCCCCCAGATGGGTCCCCGGCGGGTCGCCGAAACCGCGAATCCCTCGAGAGGGATCCGTTTTTACTCCGTTTTGGATCCGTTTTAAATCCGTTTTGGATCCGTTTTGGATGCGTTTTGGATCCGTTTTGGATGCGTTTTGGATCCGTTTTGGATCCGTTTTGGATGCGTTTTGGATCCGTTTTGGGTCCGTTTTGGATCCGTTTGGGGCCCCAGCCCCGGAACACCAAAACGGATTTGCAGCGGGCCCCAGACGGACCCCCTGACGGGTCCGCAGGCGGATCCCCCAGACGGGTTTGTCGGCGGGTCGCCGAAACCACGAATCCCTCGAGAGGGATCCGTCTTTAATCCATTTTGGAACCGTTTTGGATGCGTTTTGGATCCGTTTGGGGACCCAAGCCCCGGGACCCCAAAACGGATCCAAAACGGATCCAAAACGCATCCAAAACGGATCCAAAACGCATCCAAAACGGATCCAAAACGGATTTAAAACGGATCCAAAACGGATTAAAAACGGATCCCTCTCGAGGGATTCGTGGCTTCGGCGACCCGCCGGGGACCCATCTGGGGGACCCGCCTGCGGACCCGTCAGGGGGTCCGTTTGGGGCCCGTTGCAAATCCGTTTTGGTGTTCCGGGGCTGGGGCCCCAAACGGATCCAAAACGGATCCAAAACGCATCCAAAACGGATCCAAAACGCATCCAAAACGGATCCAAAACGCATCCAAAACGGACCTGCGAAAACGCACGCATTCCAAACGGATTACCAAACGCATTCCCTCATGCATCCAAAACGGATTCTAAACGGATTATTAGGCTTCTGCGCCCCAACCCAGCGTTAGCAGAACCAGATTTTCATAAGCCTAATGGATTCCCTCTGGCAGAAAGTGTCCGGAACCTCGTTTTTCCATATGGCCTAATGGATTCCCTCTGGCAGAAAGTGTCCGGAACCTCGTTTTTCCATATGGCCCAAGGGGTTCCTGTGGCAGAAAGTGTCCGGAACCTCGTTTTTTCATATGGCCTAATGGATTCCTTATGACCTATCCTATGGCCTAACCTATGGCCTAATACACCTTCCCTATGACCTAATCATTTCCGTGTGGGCAAAGAAAAGATTGTATTCCTAAAACGCGAAAATGATTAGGTCATAGGGAAGGTGTATTAGGCCATAGGTTAGGCCATAGGATAGGTCATAAGGAATCCATTAGGCCATATAAAAAAACGAGGTTCCGGACACTTTCTGCCACAGGAATCAATTAGGCCATATGGAAAAACGAGGTTCCTGACACTTTCTGCAAGAGGGAATCCATTAGGCCATATGGAAAAACGAAGTTCCGGACACTTTCTGCCATAGGGAATCCATTAGGCCATATGGAAAAACAAGGTTCGGGACACTTTCTGCCGGAGGGAACCCATTAGGCCATATGGAAAAACGAGGTTCCTGATTTTTCTGCCACAGTGAATCGATTAGGCCATATAAGGAACAACGAGGTTCCGGACACTTTCTGCCAGAGAGAATCCATTAGGCCAGAAAGTTCCGGACAGGTCCTGCTACGCAGAGGACATCCAGTAGGCAGATAGAGAAACGACACTCCAGGCTCCTTCGGCCTGGGAACCCATAGGCCATCAGCAAACCCAAGCAGGCAGCCTTTAAAGGCGTTTTGAAAGACAGAAAGAAAATGAATATGGCTGGTGGCCTCCTTTTTGGCAGCATTCAAAGCTTTTCGTTCCTGCTTATGAGTCGCTCCACGCGATCCACCAAGGAGTTCTCCATATGATCAGAGGAGGGCGAAAGCACAACAACGTCGAGCCACGAACAGAAAGAAGATGAACATGGGCCATCCGCAAGGACACAATGCTAGAACTCCAGAAGACTACTGTGGCGATGGTTTGGAAACCTAGACCAGGCTCCAGCAGACTTTGCGAAGACACATCACAGTTCCTGTGCAGTACATAGAGTCTGCATGGCTTGATCTGCTGTATTCAGAAACGCTGGAGTCACCTCTGGAAAAATTTCCCTGTCTTTGTACGATCTCTGTTTTGGTTACCTCCATAAAGCTGCATAGTCTGGCCGACGAGTTTGCAAAACCAAAAGGGAAACGTTGAAGCTACGTCGGTCAACTTCCCAGAGCTTGAACTACGACTCCCATCCACAGAAAGAACACCAAAATCCGCGCGGGTCAACTGGCGAGCCCGCTGCACTGCCAGGACGAAGCCCACGTTATGGGGCTGTCGGGCGACCCCATTTCCAGGCCCGCAAAACACAAGCCATTCTGGCTTCGCCAGGTCGGCCCTCCACAGTTGCATTCCGCTGGCTGCAGCAGCAGCAGCAGCAACAAGGGCAAGCACACAGCTGCTTTGGACAAGCCCCGACCTTCCAAACGGTCCTCCACCAGACGTTCCCCAAACTTGCCTCATGACATGCGCAGCCGACGAGATTCAGCCGCTGTGGGTGCAGGGATCAAACTTGCGACCCCAAAAATGGGGCCGTCTCGCGGCCCCAGAAAAGGAGCCGCGAAATGCAGCCAACCTCCTCTAATATATTTGACTGGGAACTATAGAGGACGCAAAATTGGGGCCGCGTGGCGGCCCCCATTTTGGGGTCGCGAATTCCTTCATTCTGGGGCCCAAGCCCAAGCCCAAGCCCCTGCATTCCAGACTGCTACACACCGAGGCGACCCGCTCACGGCAGGCATCCAGTGTGAAAAAGACTCTCCAAGGCGCTGACCACTTTCACAAAGGCCTTCGAGGCTTCACTTGCGGGCGCTTGAGGCCTGCTGAGGCCATAGAGGTGGATTTTTGACAGCAACATGCACCTCGAGTCTGCAAGTTCCAAAAGAGACAAGCAACCATGAAGCAATCCCAGACTCCGATTACATGATGGAACTGACTTAAAGAGCAACAGATTTGACGGAGATGAAGATGCAACCCCGTTTTGCAATGGGGGGGTCCCGCAGTTAAGTGCATTTCTCAAAATCCGTAGCATCCGCCGACCTTCTCGATAGAACCACCATGTGTCCCCAGAAACTACGCATTGGGAGGGTAGCTGGAACAAGACCAGATTTTAAGCCACTGACCTCCGAACGGACAAGAACCTGACCATCAGAAACGGTTGTACTGCTGTGACACCGGCACGCCGACAAGGCCACCGCGGCACATCCCCCTCCCCGAAATCTCAATGTTTGGAGCAGCACGGCCACAAAGCCCTGCGCAAGCAGACGACACGCACCTCCGAGCAGACGACATCATTGAAATGGAGGGGGGGGGGGTCCGTACATGCAACACAACAGTCTATGACGTCGCGTCTGTGAACCCTGCCAACCCCTACCGTCTGGAGGAAGCTCTCGCATCCCCAGCAAGCCTACTGTCCGACTGGAACCATGCGGAGTTGGAAACTCATCTTGTCACTCACACGGAGCAGAAGAGGCTGCGAGCATCGCGACGTCATGGCCTAACAGATTCCTCTGGCAGAAAGTGTCCGGAACCTCGTTTTTCCATATGGCCTCATGTTAAGAAAATCTGTTGCCTGTTAACTCTGGAAATGCTGTATTTCCTAAATATGCGTTTCAGATCCGTTTGGGGATCCGTTTTGGATCCGTTTTAAATCCGTGTGGGGTTGCGTTTGGGGCCCCAGCCCCGGAACACCAAAACGGATTTGCAACGGGCCCCAGACGGAACCCCTGACGGGTCCGCAGGCGGGTCCCCCAGATGGGTCCCCGGCGGGTCGCCGAAACCACGAATCCCTCGAGAGGGATCCGTTTTTAATCCGTTTTGGATCCGTTTTGGATGCGTTTTGGATCCGTTTTGGGTCCGTTTTGGATCCGTTTGGGGCCCCAGCCCCGGAACACCAAAACGGATTTGCAGCGGGCCCCAGACGGACCCCCTGACGGGTCCGCAGGCGGATCCCCCAGACGGGTTTGTCGGCGGGTCGCCGAAACCACGAATCCCTCGAGAGGGATCCGTCTGTAATCCATTTTGGAACCGTTTTGGATGCGTTTTGGATTCGTTTGGGGACCCAAGCCCCGGGACCGCAAAACGGATCCAAAACGGATCAAAACGCATCCAAAACGATCCAAAACGTGTAGAAAACCAGTGCTCTGCCCAGTAGTGTTTAGGTGCGACACAGAGTTTTCCTCGGTACCTGTATAGTTGTATAGTTTTGCTAGTTTCAGGTGGTCAGTGCCTGTAGAACGTAGTTTGAGCTTGCGTGACGGTTTTGCGGTAGCCTCAACCTGTTTTCCCTTGTTTTGTAGTGCTTGTGAGCTTTTAAGAGGTGCCACGACTACTGTCGTTTGGCTCAAGACACGTGAGACCAGCAGTGAGCTGTGCGTGCTGAAAGTGTGAACTGTCCGAGTGTTTTGTGAGCTTGCTTTGCTTGCAAGGGTGCTTGGAACTTGTTTGCCGTAAACCTGAAGAGCTGTTCGCCTTCTAGGTTTTTAACGTGGTAGCGGAGCGTGGTGAACGCTCGTTGCCTTGCAACCAAAAGAAAGAGCCCAATACGTTGACTTGAGGCGTGTTGCTTGCTTGGTTGTGCTTGTGAGAAATGGAAGGCCGTGGCAGGCCAAGCAACTTCAACATCGGTGATGGGCCAGGTGAGCCTGGTATGATCCGAAGGAATAGCAGGTCAGACGCTGCGCCGCCTTACCAGAGGCCAAGAGCGAGCAGTGTGCCTCGGGGTGCTGCGTTTAGTCCGGTGTCGAACTTGTCGGCTCTGGAACGGGGTATGCATCCAACCGGAAGCCCTGTGGTGGGAAGCCCAGCTAATTCGCCGAACCCTCTTGGAGGTGTGTTGCCAGCCCCGCCAGGTTTGCCAGAGTTTGGTGGAGTTTCGCCAGTGAGTGCACCACCACAGCCCACCGTGGAGACGTTTCTTTACCAGACGGTGCAGCAGCAGCAGCAGCAAGTTGCTCAGCTTACGTATCTAGTTCAGGCTCTTGTGAGCAGGGAAGTGCCTGCGCCATCTACTGCGAGAGGCAAGGGCCACGGTGGAGAGCTTAGCTCCATCTCCGATTCGTCGGGGAAGATGGAGGTTGACGAGGGAGGTGCTCCCATCAGGAATCCCAAAGCTGAAGCTTATGTTCCTAAGTTGCCTGCAATTGATGGTGGAAAGATGAGCAGAGGCCGTCGCTCGGAGATCGAAGGATGGGCTGAGTTCCTAGAGCAATTCTTGCCGTGGATCGCCCTCTTTGATGATAGGATCCCGGAGGAGCTTCATCGATCGATTGCTTCTGAGGTCACCATCAAGCAGTCATCGCTTGAAAAGGGACAGAGCGTGCGTTCAACTAGGACCTTCTTGTACCTGAAGCAAGCGTTGCAAGGGTTTGCTCGTGGGCTTGACTTGGTTAAGCAAGTAGAGAAGGAGCAGCTTGGCTCCCCAGCTGGGTACGAGTGCATGAGGAGGTTGCATCAGGAGTTGTCTGTTGCGAGCCGCATCGAGGCTTCGACGCTTCGGAATGAGGCCCTGCAGTACCGCGCGAGCACTCCTGCCAATCGTCCACTTGACATGTTTCGAAACATCCAGTTGGAGCTTGCCAAGTTTACCCGCTTGACCGCAGGGTTCCCAGATCTTGCGTTGAGTGAGGCAGACCGTTGCATGATTGTTTTGAGAAACCTTGATGTCGAAGTGAAGAAGTATGTTCTTTTGCATGCTAGGGTTGACTCCATGGATCAGCTTGAAACTGCTTTGAAGTTTTATGATGCCAACCTTAAGATCCTGAATTTCCAAGAGAAGGAAGGAAAGGGAGCAGCAAAGGATCACGCGAATGCTTTGACCTTCGGAGACAAGGGAAAGGGCAAGAAGGGTGACAAAGGAAAGGAGGAAAAAGGAAAAGGAAAGGACAAAGGAAAGGACCACAAGAAAGGGAATGAGAAAGGAAAGGAAGAGAAAGGGAAAGGTGGAAAGGACAAAGGCAAGGACAAGGGGAAGACTGCAGCCGCAAAGGACGGCAAGCAAGGTTCTGGAAATGACAAGGATAAGGAGAAGGAGAAAGCAGAGCGCTTGAAGAACGTCAAGTGTTACAACTGTGACCAGTTCGGGCACTACTCGAATAAGTGTCCCAAGCCCAAGAGGGAAAGAGCATCAGCAGCTGCTTTGCTTGAGCCGCAGGTCGCGGCTGCCTCTTTGGAGCCTCAGATTTTCGCAGCTGCGGTTGATCTGAGTTGTCCGGTTGTTGAGCTTGATGAGGATGATTGCTCGGATTTTTCCCAGGAGGATTGGGAGGAGTTCGTTGCATCTTATGAGTGTGCTTGGTCGGAGCCTGTTGTGCTTGAAGGCGGTGAGCCTGTTGCGCTTGAGGGTTCCATGTTGCATGTTGCGCTTGAGAATTTTCCTTGTGACAACCCAAACAGAGCCACAGTTGAGCTTGCAGAGTCCCGCGGTGTCCCAAACAGAACCACAGTCGAGCTTGCAGAGTCCCACCAGGTCCCAGACAGAACCACAGTCGAGCTTGCAGAGTCCCCAGAGTTGAGCTTGGAAGCAGGTCGTTTTGTTGCAGATTTTCAAAATGTCGTTGAGCATGGCATGTTGCATGTGGTAGGTAGATCTGACCATGGCATGGTAGCACACGAGACAGCAGCAGCCAGCCAGCAGCATGACACCATGGATTGGTGGCTCGTTGACTCCGGCGCGTCGGCCCACATCATCAACGAGGACACTTTGAGCCGGGTGCACGTTGTGAGCCACAGTGAGTCTGCCAGTGAGTGTGTTTCTGCAACGGGTGACAGCATTGGAGTTCGGAGGTCTGCGGTTGTCAGGGTTCCATTCGTTTTGGTTTCGGGCGAGACGGTGGTAACGGAACTCCAAGTGCTTGTTGCTCCTGTGAAGTTTAACCTGCTGTCCTTAGGGCGTTTGCTGGGCAAGAGCTGGGTTGTGGATTTCCTGCCAAGTTTTAAAGTTGAGGCCGCTGGGTACGTTCTTCGCACGAGATGGGTCTCCAATTGCGGATGGGTTTTCTCGAGTGCTGTTGAGCTTGACCTTTCCGTTGCAGTTGCCGCCCGAGCGAGCTTGAAGCGTAGTGACGGCTGTGCTCCTTCGTCGGGAAGGCCTTCTAAGAAGGATGAGGAGGAGCAACCGGGCACCCGAGGAGTCCTCCTCCGACTCGGAGCAGGAGTGGCGCCTTTCGGGTCGCCGCCACCTGGCGGAGCAGCACGCGGCGACTGTTACGAGGACTCACGAGGATTTCGAGGGATCCACGATCGCCTTTACGGCAACCTCGATGGTGGGTCTTACGCCGGGCCAGAACCTGCTTTTGGTGCCAGCCGCGGAAGTGAAGAAGAAGACGGCAGAGCAGGCAAAGGCAGCTGCGAAAGCAGCGGCGGAGAAGTTCGTGAAGGAGCGCCAAGAGAGCGCCCAGTGGGCCAAGGAGGCAGAGGAAGCAAAGAAGAAGAGAGCAGCCAAGGCCGAGGCAAAGAAGAAAGCAGCCACAGAGGCCGAGGAGGCAGAGAAGAAAGCAGCCACAGAGGCCGCGGAGACAGAGAAGAAGGCAGCCACAGAAGCCACGGAGGCAGAGAAGAAGGCAGCCACAGAGGCCGTGGGAGCAGAGAAGAAGGCAGCCACAGAGGCCAAGAAGAGGGTCGCCGAAGCGATCGGGGTCCCAGAGGTCAAGAAGCCCAAGGGCAGTGTGGCCAGAGCAAAGGCGGAGCCGTCTTCGGGGTCGAAGGACCCACCACAGCCACTGGTGAAGAGGCAGCCCAAGCCGCCCGTGGTGAAGGCAATGCCAGCCAAGGTCCGGAAGATCGTCTTGAAGAGCCGGGCCCAGCGCGGGATTCCCGGGCAGACGGAGACTGCGCTGAGAATGCTTTCGCAGCGAGCCAAGGAAAAGAAGAAGCAGGGCTACCTCATGAGGGCCATCAACAACGCCATGAAGAAGAAGGCCGAGGAGCACAAGGGGCCTCCGGTGCGGAGGACATTGGAAAGACATGTCAAGGACCACTTCGCGCAAATCAAAGGCCTGGAAGTTCCTTTCGTGGAGGTCACGGTTTCAGAAGTCATCAAGGAACCCACAGGACCACCACCAGGATCGCCAATGGTACCGCAACCGAGAACGCCGCCAGCACGAGCCAAGGTGGAGGCCGCGCGTGCAGTGAAGGTGCCACAGCTGAAGGTGGAAGGAGGCTTGGAGATCAATCCCCCACCACCGGTACCGCCGCGGAGGAGGCTTCCCACGCCACCGAGAGACCCGAGGTCAGCCGGACGAGGGGCCTCTGCGCCCTCAGAGTGGTCTCCTGTGTCCAGTCTGCCGCCATGGTCACCAGTGTCCAGTGTGCCGGTGGATGCAAGGGCCAGGGAAACCCCAGCAGAGACGAGAGCCGAGGAGCCCCCAGCAGAGAGGAGAGCCGAGGAGTTGCACATCGGGGACGACGGCAAGATCTACAACTCGCGGGGCGAGGTGGTGGAGCTCGAGAGCATCGAGATAGAGTGAGCCATGGCGGTGCACAAGGATCCTCCAAGGACGCCCGCCAATCTTCCGAGGACGCCCACCATCCAGGAATATCCGATGGTCCTTCTTCCTTGGGACTCTCGCTTCTGATGCAAGAAAAGGTTGCGTTTGCATGTGAGCATGATGTTGCCGTTGAGCTTGGTGAGCATGCGTGTGTTGGTGGTTTGGGTGAGCATGATTTGCAGCATGATGAGTTGCTTGAGCATGTTGGCCAGGACCGACCACAGCGTGACCGGAGCGAGGCCCATGATAGCCAGAGTGAAGCATGGTTGCTTAGAGGGGATCGGGAACTGTTGTTGCAGGAGAGTTGGGGTAAGCTAGAGCGAGAACATGTTCTTAGATCGCATGTGCCGTACAATGCGTCTTGCCCACAGTGCGTGCAAGGTCGTGGGCTTGAACCCGCCAGAAGCCAGGATCGGCCCCAGGACTCAGGGATGAGAGAGGTGCAGATAGATAAGTTTTTCTACAAGGGCCTCGCCTTCCTGGTGTTGGTTTTGGTTGGTGCTTTTGCCCTCGGTGTGGTTCCGTATCGTGAGGTGAGCGGATCCCGAGGCCCAGCAGCCAAGGAAGCCATGTTGAGTGACATGTCGACATGGAGTCGTAGCGTTGGCTTGGTTGGTGTTGCTCCCAGTGAGTTGACGGTGAGTGTGAAGTCGGACATTGAGGGTGTTGTGAAGAACCTTGCGCAAAGTTTTGCTGATGGTTTGACCGCTGGTGCCATCGAGGTTGTGGATGCCCCTGTTGGTCGGCATGCTGTTGTTGCAGAGCGTGCTGTGAGGACCATCAAGGAAGGAGCAAACACACTTTGTGCTGGGTTGGAACAGGTCGGCTTGGAGCCCTGCGGGAAGGGTGTTACGTATCTTTTGATGCACGTTGCCCAGGTCTACAACCGGTACCAGGTGCATCCTGGATCAGCGCTGTCCCCAGAACAGCGGTGCTTGAAGACCACCCGTGGACCGCATGCCGCCTATGTTTGGGGTGCTGCTGTGCTTGCCACTCCTCCTCCCTCTTTGCGTGATAAAATCACCGGCCGTTACGGCCACGCCGCCTACCTTGGACCAGAAGTCGGAAGTGGAAGCCACATTGTGCAGTTTAGGCTGCGGGATGGCACTTTGAAGATTGCGAGAAGCGCAAGGATCCGGATGTTGGTTCCTCTCACTTTTGAGGTGTCGAGCTTGAAAGGTGTTTGTCGCATGTTGCCCGGAAGAAAGGATGATTCACAGAAGAAGCTCCCCGAGAGCAGTGGTGACAATGTGCGCGACCTCCCGTTGCCGAACACCGCAACCCGAGGACCACCACCAGAGTGGATTGAAGAAAACGGGAGAACCCCAAGGTGCCGAGCTTGCCGGCTGCGCGGTTTTCCAGCAGATAAGGCCTGGCACACCCAGAAGTGCCGTGATCGATACGCTGAGTTTGTGAGAAACTCTTTCGATCCCAGCCGGGCAATCCTCGATCAGGCCCCAATTGAAGAAGAAGTGGCCGGGCGTGATGATTTGGGTGCTGGATTTGGTGTTGATCTTGGGCTTGAGGTGCCGGATGATCTTGATCCGTTCCCGAACTTTCCGTTGGATGAGGATTTGGCTGAGTATGAGCCCAGTCTGCCTGGAGTTGAAAATGAAGTAGAGCTTGGAGAAGAACTCGAGCAGATCGAGGCCCCGAGCCCAGGCGAGCTTGATTTCATGCAAGTTGATCCTGAACCTCTTGAGGCACTCCCTGAAGAAGAGCGGGAGGCCATGGTGTCCAGTATGATGTACCGAGAGTCCATCTCCTTTGCTGGTGCGTCGGTTTGTTTTGCGGGAGCCGCCACCAAGGTTGTTACTCCTCAGGTTGTCGAGCTTGGGGGGGAGAAGCTGCTTGTCGAAGTGCCAGCTTCTGCAAAGGATGATGTGACGGGGCACCTGCTTGATATTGGCTTGACCTATGAAGGCATGTTGCGTGAACTTCGTGCTCTTGAATCGCTTGCTGTCGGTGATGTTGTGTGGCATGTTGATCCGAAGCAGAAAGTGATCTCTACAAGGTGGGTCTCCAATGCCAAAGTAGAGCGTGTTGAGGGGAAGGAGAATCCGCTTGTCAGGTGTCGGGTAGTTGCTCGTGACTTTGCGCAGGGAGCGACCGCGGCACAGCTTGGCATCTCTGCTGCCACAAGCTCTGCAGAAGCGCTGCGAACTTTTCTTTTCTACGCGGGTTCCAAGAGGAGGAACATCGTCGGGTTGGATGTGAGCACCGCGTTTCTCTTCGCGGACCTCGACGAGGAAGATGGCCACATTGTGGTCAGGCTGCCAGACGGAGTGAAGGGCAAGGACGGCCGCCGTGGCTACTTGCGCCTTAAGAAGGCCCTATATGGTCTAAGAGTCGCAGCTCAGACCTGGTCGCGTCACCTGGCAAAGCTGCTGAAGAAGCTCTGTGACCTGGAGCCCTGTGAGACTGAGGCTTGTTTGTTTTCAGGCTCTGTGCTTGGAGGCCAGCGTGTGGTTGTTCTTTGCTACGTTGATGATCTTCTCATCACGGGAGACAGCGATGAAGCTATCTACCATGTGGTGGAGCAGCTGAAGACCGCTGTGAAGGTGAAGGTCACAGCCGATCTGGACCGCGACGGTCAGATCACTTTCCTTGGAAGACAGATTGCCCGAGAGCATTCTAGTGACTCCCTGTGTGTCACCATGTCCGATTCCTATTACGAGGAAATCTACAAGGGTTTCTTCGGGAACTCCAAGGTGACTGCGTGTGGCACGCCGCCCAACCTAAAGGAGTTGTACGACAAAGAAGATCCTTGTTTGGAGAAACCCCTGTCTTCTGAAGCTGCTGCGAGGTTTCGCAGTTCCCTGGGAAGGCTGTCATGGCTTGCGATGACGAGGGTGGATGTGGTCTACTACGTGAGCATGCTGGCCCGAGGCCAGGCGAATCCACTCGAGAAGCACGAGAGAGCTATGAGAGCTATGTTGCGTTACTTGAAGTATATTCAGGGTTTTAAGCAGGTAGTGAACCCAGTTGATGAAGAGAACCTGCGCCTTGATTGCTATGTGGACGCTTCCTGGGGTAGCGAGAAGAACGTTGACAGGAAGAGCATCAGCGGAGGGTGCGTGATGTTGGGAGGCTTCTGTTTGAAGGCCTGGAGTCGTCTGCAACAGGCTGTTGCCTTGAGTTCTGCCGAGAGCGAACTCTATGGGCTTGTGGAGGGCGCGAAAGAGGCTCTCTCTATCCGCCGCGCCATCTCGCATGTCTTTGGATGGGCTGATCTGCCAAAGCCCCATCTATTCTGTGACAGCGAGGCTGCAGTTGCTATCAGCAAGGCTGATGGGCTGAGGAAGGTGAGGCACATTGACCTTAGGGCGTGCTTTATCCAAGACCAGCTCAGGCAAAAGCAGATTTTTATCTTTGGCGTGCGCGGTGAAGCCAATGTTGCAGATTTGTTCACCAAACCTCTGAGTTGGACTGTTACCTTGAAGCACATGTGGGGACTTGGCTTGCGTGACATTGCCGTTATTGCGTGTTTGCTTGATGGCTTTGTTGCGTTGTGCGGTGCAATGGTTGTTGGTAAGAACCATGTTAGCTTGCGTGACCGTTTTGTCGCCATGCCGCATGCCTCTTGGTTGGTGATCGAGTTCTGTGCCCCCGTTGAATCATCGATGAGAGCGGCTAGCCAGGACTTAAACTGGGTGAATGTGCTTACTGTGAGTGAGCGTGATGATGGTGCCAGTGCACAGACCTTGCTTGAGCTCAAAGCCATCTTTGCTGAGCAGATCAAGAAGAAGGGTTTTGTCTTCTTGTGGGCTAGTACCCCGTGCACAGGAGGCTGCCCGTATCAGAGGCTGCGTGCCCGTGATCCAGCTTATCGCCGAGGGCGGTTGGCTCAGCACTGGAGGCTTCACCGGAAGCTCTGGAGAAGCTTGGTCGAGCTTACTAGCTTTGTGCATGCTTGGGCCATTGAGTGGCCGCGTGCTTGTGCTTACTGGTCTTGGCGCCAGACTGAGCATTTTCTGTCCTCACGCCCCTACGTTTTGCACGACGTTCCAGTTGATGGTTGTGCGCTTGATATGCGGGGCCGCGATCATCTTCTGATCGCCAAGCGATGGCGTGTTGTTACCACACACCCAGCAGTCGCTGAGAGCATTCGTGTCTATCGTTGCTCTGGGAAGCATGAGCACTCGAAGGACTTCGACCTCAAGAGTACACAGCACTACCCGGTAGAGCTTGTAAAGTCCTTCTTCGAAGCGTTGCGCTCTTGACTTTTTACGAGAGTCTTGTCGTTGTCGAGGACATGTTGCTACATGTTTGCTGCGCAGCCCGTTTGCTCAAACTTTCCGGTGTTTTCTTTCTTTGCCAGGACGTTTAAGATGTCTCTGGTCCCTTTCGCTGCCGAGCGTGCCATGGTGTTTGGCCTGGTTGTGGAAGTGCAAGAGAAGCTTCTCGAAGTTCCGAGTGTAGGGCTTCTCGCTGTTGTGCTTGTCCCACTGCTTGTGGGTGTTGCGCTTGGAGTGTGCTTGCAGAAACTGCGTACCGAGAGCTCCCGCGTCAAGACTGTGCAGGACCTTCTTTCGTTTCTGCCAAGGTCGGGCCAGAAGATGGCTGTCTTTACTTCTGCTTACGGAGACTGTTTCCACGTGCGTAGGGACTGCCACGGCCTCAGGAACGCGATTCCGAATCGCATCGCTACTAAAGTGGCGTGCGAGTACTGTTTAAGGGAACTCCACCTGGTACCTCCGACAGCTTCTGCGTCGTGGGGGGGTGTAGAAAACCAGTGCTCTGCCCAGTAGTGTTTAGGTGCGACACAGAGTTTTCCTCGGTACCTGTATAGTTGTATAGTTTTGCTAGTTTCAGGTGGTTAGTGCCTGTAGAACGTAGTTTGAGCTTGCGTGACGGTTTTGCGGTAGCCTCAACCTGTTTTCCCTTGTTTTGTAGTGCTTGGGAGCTTTTAAGAGGTGCCACGACTACTGTCGTTTGGCTCAAGACACGTGAGACCAGCAGTGAGCTGTGCGTGCTAAAAGTGTGAACTGTCCGAGTGTTTTGTGAGCTTGCTTTGCTTGCAAGGGTGCTTGGAACTTGTTTGCCTTAAACCTGAAGGGCTGTTCGCCTTGTAGGTTTTTAACGAAACGCATCCAAAACGGATCCAAAACGGATTTAAAACGGATCCAAAACGGATTAAAAACGGATCCCTCTTGAGGGATTCGTGGTTTCGGCGACCCGCCGGGGACCCATCTGGGGGACCCGCCTGCGGACCCGTCAGGGGGTCCGTTTGGGGCCCGTTGCAAATCCGTTTTGGTGTTCCGGGGCTGGGGCCCCAAACGGATCCAAAACGGATCCAAAACGCATCCAAAACGGATCCAAAACGCATCCAAAACGGATCCAAAACGCATCCAAAACGGACCTGCGAAAACGCACGCATTCCAAACGGATTACCAAACGCATTCCCTCATGCATCCAAAACGGATTCTAAACGGATTATTAGGCTTCTGCGCCCCAACCCAGCGTTAGCAGAACCAGATTTTCATAAGCCTAATGGATTCCCTCTAGCAGAAAGTGTCCGGAACCTCGTTTTTCCATATGGTCTAATGGATTCCCTCTGGCAGAAAGTGTCCGGAACCTCGTTTTTCCATATGGCCCAATGGGTTCCTGTGGCAGAAAGTGTCCGGAACCTCGTTTTTTCATATGGCCTAATGGATTCCTTATGACCTATCCTATGGCCTAACCTATGGCCTAATACACCTTCCCTATGACCTAATCATTTCCGTGTGGAAAAAAAAAAAGATTGTATTCCTTAAAACGCGAAAATGATTAGGTCATAGGGAAGGTGTATTAGGCCATCAGTTAGGCCATAGGATAGGTCATAAGGAATCCATTAGGCCATATTAAAAAAACGAGGTTCCGGGCACTTTCTGCCACAGGAATCAATTAGGCCATATGGAAAAACGAGGTTCCTGACACTTTCTGCCAGAGGGAATCCATTAGGCCATATGGAAAAACGAAGTTCCGGACACTTTCTGCCATAGGGAATCCATTAGGCCATATGGAAAAACAAGGTTCGGGACACTTTCTGCCGGAGGGAACCCATTAGGCCATATGGAAAAACGAGGTTCCTGATTTTTTCTGCCACAGGGAATCGATTAGGCCATATAAGGAACAACGAGGTTCCGGACACTTTCTGCCAGAGAGAATCCATTAGGCCAGAAAGTTCCGGACAGGTCCTGCTACGCAGAGGACATCCAGTAGGCAGATAGAGAAACGACACTCCAGGCTCCTTCGGCCTGGGAACCCATAGGCCATCAGCAAACCCAAGCAGGCAGCCTTTAAAGGCGTTTTGAAAGACAGAAAGAAGATGAATATGGCTGGTGGCCTCCTTTTTGGCAGCATTCAAAGCTTTTCGTTCCTGCTTATGAGTCGCTCCACGCGATCCACCAAGGAGTTCTCCATATGATCAGAGGAGGGCGAAAGCACAACAACGTCGAGCCACGAACAGAAAGAAGATGAACATGGCCCATCCGCAAGGACACAATGCTAGAACTCCAGAAGACTACTGTGGCGATGGTTTGGAAACCTAGACCAGGCTCCAGCAGACTTTGCGAAGACACATCACAGTTCCTGTGCAGTACAGAGAGTCTGCATGGCTTGATCTGCTGTATTCAGAAACGCTGGAGTCACCTCTGGAAAAATTTCCCTGTCTTTGTACGATCTCTGTTTTGGTTACCTCCATAAAGCTGCATAGTCTGGCCGACGAGTTTGCAAAACCAAAAGGGAAACGTTGAAGCCACGTCGGTCAACTTCCCAGAGCTTGAACTACGACTCCCATCCACAGAAAGAACACCAAAAATCCGCGCGGGTCAACTGGCAAGCCCGCTGCACTGCCAGGACAAAGCCCACGTTATGGGGCTGTCGGGCGACCCCATTTCCAGGCCCGCAACACACAAGCAATTCTGGCTTCGCCAGGTCGGCCCTCCACAGGAATCGCAGCTCGACGATTGTGGACCCGAGCGGAGCGAACGAGCTCACGGAGCGAACGGAGCGAACGAGGGAGCGAAGCGAGCGGTGAGCGGAGAGAGCGGAGTGAGAGAGTGAGGGCAGCGAGAGAGTCCACAATCGTCGAGCTGCGATTGCGAGGAAAATTTTGGGCATAAAAGGCCGAAGATCGTTGCGTCCTACGGCCTTGAGCCCCATCGATCTTTCGTTTTTCGCCCGAGGCTGTAGGCTCAACACCCTTTCGATTTTGAATCAGCTTCCTTCTAGACGATCGATTGTGGGTCCAAACCCCCGCTTCATAGAGAGAGGCCTTTTGCTGTTGTGGATCGGTCGGGCCTCGTAGCTCATGCTGAACGTCCATTCCGGCAAAGTAGCGGCTGGTTTTTTTCCCGACCCCAAGATGTCTTTTTCCAGACCCCGCGATCTTTTCTGTTTTTTGTTCGACAGCCGCGGTCCAAAAAAAGACTTTGATTTTTTTTTCGGCCCCAAGTAGAGGCCAGAAAAAAAAAAGTTGGAGGCCGGAAAAAAAATCCTTTGTCGTGTGTGTGTGAATGTGTTTTCACTTGTGTTTGTCCATTCTTATTCTTTGCTTTTGCCCCCTAAAGCGATATCGTGTGGCTTCTCCTTCCTTAGTGTTGGAAAACGTTCGATTGATATTTTTTCGGTCACACAGTTTGATTTCTTTGGTTCGCTGTCAGCCCCTAAAAGCGATTTCGTGCTTCTTCTTCTTTTTGTGTGTGTGTGAGAAATTATAGTATGGTTAAGTTAGTTTTTGTGCGGTTTGCGTTGCAAAATTCATATTGTGGCGCTCTTTTTGTTGTGTTGTTTGATATGTCATGTGTGCGTGCTTCTATCTTTGCTGAGGTCAGAAAAAAGACATTAGAGGCCCAGAAAAAGATCCACCGGGGTCCGAAAAAAGACGCGGGGTCAGTTACGAGATATTTCGGGGCCAAGAAAAAGACGGCTTAAATTGTAGAGTGGAGGTCGAAAAAAGACCGTAATCTTTTTCTAGACCTCGTCGCGGGGCTGAAGAAAAGATGGAGGTCGGAAAAAAGACATGCCGGGGTCGAAATCAAGATGGACCAAGCGTGGGGTCTGAAAAAAGATATTTCGGGGTCGAAAAAAAGAGCAGCCCGCATGGCCCAGAGGCCCCGAAGGTTCCCTAGAGGTCCCTCGGAAACTAACGTGGTCGCGGAGCTTCGTGCTCCAGAGCCATGGCAAGCCATGGCCCAGGTGGTGCAGCAGGGAGAGGACCGCTCTCCGAGAGGGAGGAGCCGTGACTCGTGGGAGAGCTAGCCGTTTGAGTTCTAGCCTCTCTGCAAGGTCTGCTTCAGCGCCACGAGTGCGTGCGAGAAGTGTACCGGCAGCCAACTCCCCTTCTGCACACCGCCCCGGAGTGGAACTGAGGCCTTTAGCCTCTGCGGGCCAGACTCCGACAGCACAGGCTGCGCAGCAGACGCAGTACTTCAGTTTGGGAACGCCACCACTACAGCCTCCTACGCCAACTGTGCCTCAACAGTTGCCAGATCAGGGCCCAAGCGGCCCAAGTGCAGCAGCTCACTAACCTGGTGAAGGACCTGGCAGTGCTCGGTGTCCTGAACGCCAGCCAGACAAGCGCCAGTGCAGCCGCGACCGCACCTGCAAGCTCTTCGGGTGACACCTCTGGGGGTGACACCTCTGGTCCCGCGCCAATGGAAGTTGACACGGGAATCCGTTCTAGAAGGGCGGAGAACTACATCCCGACTCTGCCTCAGCTGAACTTTGCCTCGATGAACACGAGGCACGCTGAGATTCGAGTTTGGAGTGCGTACAAGGAGGAGCTCACCAGTTGGCTCTGTTTGCTTGACGACCGGTTCGCAGAAGAGCTGGAAGAGTCAGAGCAGAGCGCCGTCCCAGTGAAGCAGAATGCTTTAGATGTTGGGAAGGCAGCGCGGTCCAGCAAGCTTTGGTTCCTGCTACGCCAGAGTTTGAGCAAATTTCAAACAGCCCAGGACATCATCCACCTGATCGAGGTTGCTCAGAAAGGGGCAAGTGCTGGATACGAGTTCTGGCGCCTGCTCAACAGAGAGCTCTCGGTGCGCTCGAGGGTGGAAGGCCAAGCGCTGAGGGAGCAGATGATCAATCTTCATCCTCCCAAGCACCTCAAGCGACCACTTGATGTGATGAGGTGGTACATGACTGAGCTCATGAAGTTTGAGTCTCAGGTTGCCAAGAAGTACCCTGAGCTTAAGGTGCACGAGCAAGAAGCTGTTCTGGGAGTCTTGAAGCACCTGGACGAGGACGCGAAGAAGTACCTTTTGTTGCACCAGACCACCAGCGGTCTGGATGCAATGTTGCAGGGGCTGCAGTTTTACGACGAGCAGCTTCGAGTGCTAAACTTCCAGAAGGAGCACCACCACGGCTACTTGAACGCGTTCGGTGCTGGAAAGGGCGACAAGGGTGACAAGGGCAAAGGCGATAAAGGCAAGAAGGGGCAAAGGAGACAAAGGGAAAGGCAAAGACAAAGGAAAGGGCAAAGGAGAGCGAGCAGACAAGGGCAACAAGGAGAAGCCCGAGAAGGGTTCAGTGTTAAACATCTTGCCAGGAACAGTAACACAGTTAGTGCAGTGCAGTTAATGTACAGGAACAGCCGTCACGCACACGCGACGTGCAAGGCTCGAGACCAGCGGACACAGTGACCCACAAGGAAAAGTGACCGCTTCAGTTTGAGAGTAGGAAGCTTAGTGAAGCCCGTTCTTTAACATGGTAGCGGAGCTGCCTCCAGGAACCTCCTTGGCAGCGATGATGCTACTCGTAGCCATAGGAACCATGATGCTCGGCGCCATGGCAGTTTGCCTCGTTGCCGGATGGAAGCAGATGCGCGCGAATGAGCAGATCACCAAGAAGACAGAGACAGTGCTCAACATGCCCACGCTCAGGATCGCAGTCCGTTCAGGAACAAAGTACCACCGCAGAGGTTGTGGACACCTTCGTAACCACAACGTGACAGCAGGAAATGCGCGAGACTTTGACGCTTGCAGCGATTGCTACCCCGACCGAGTGTTGGTGGAAGAGAAAGAGAAAAGGAACATGAAGTGCTACGGTTTGGCAGCATGTATGGTGCTGCTGGTTGGTTTCGCACTGGGAAGCCTCGCAACTTTGTGCGGGATGATCTTGGTCCCAGGAGCAGGAAGTATGGCGGTGAGACCGTGGCAGGCCCTTGGCAACAAAGTGGAGACCAAGGAAGAACTTGCCCTTGGAGACGCCTTATCCTCCAAGGAAGTGAGCCGTGGGAGAAAGGAACTACCGTACGTTGAGAGTGACGAGAGCGAGCTCATGGCAGTGTGGTCGAGCAGAAGGAAGCCCAATACGCACCCCAATACGCACCGGAACCGCTACAGGAACTATGACGTGTACGGCGAGTACTACCAGCAAGGCTACAACGAGTGCAGCGTGAACCCCGACGGCACCAACGTGAACACGATCAGGAACACGAACGCGTACACGATTAAGGACTATGTGGAGATAGGAAAAGTCATGGTACCGTACGCTTTGTTGTGCGCGAACCAAGTGATGAACGAGCTCTACAGCGTCGTTAGCGTGACCGGCGAGTACTACACGGAAGAGAACAGGAACGGCAACCAGAACACCGAGAACCAGGAGAGTGAGAGCCTTGAGTCAGGCTACGCCCCTAGGTACCTAGTAAAACAACAGCGAGAAGTACTGAGGAAAGTTGTACAGGAACATGTTCACAGTTTCGTAGAAAAGCTAGCAACCGTAGGAAAGAAGTTTCACGACGTCGTGCATGTGATAGTTCAGGAAGTCATTTCCAACAGAGTTGTATTTCAAGGAATTCGCATAGCAGTGTTCTTAGGAACCCCAATGGGACTGATTACTTGGATCACCCTGTCGTACTATTCTAGTTTGTTTTTCGCAAGAGCAAGCAACCGCTCGAAGCACCAAAGGAAGACAAGAGGAGAAAGGAGAGCACAAGCAGTGAGCAGGAAACAGTGCAAGTCACTACTTTTAGCAGCACTAGTGTACAGCAACCTTGAAGCAGCAAAAGGAATGGAGGATGCATTGAAGGCACTTGCCGAGATCAATGCACAGACCTTACAAGGAATACAGACACTAGCAGAGGAGATCAGGAACTCAGCAGCTTCAGGAAGTCAAAGAGAAGCAGGACTCACACAAGCATTCCAGGAAACCCTGACAGCAGTTCAGGAACAACAGAAGACAGCACAAACAGCGTTGGCAGACGCCCACACGAACGCAGCAACGACACTTGAGGAGATAGGAGCATCTCTGGAGAAAGCAGTAAAGGAACAAAGAAAGCCTGGAGAAGTGGAGTTGCACAAGCTGATTAAAAGCCCCGAAGCATTTTCCCCAGGAACATGGCAAGAAGAGAAGAGTGGATGGACAGAGTTCAGGAACAGGATGCGGATCTGGCTTGGAGCAGTGGATTCCAACATGGTGAAGATCATGGACATCGCAGAAAGGAACCTAAAAGATGATAAGCAAGTGAAGATGGCTGAGATGTCTGCAGAAGCAAAGGAAACAAGCCGACGCCTGTACAGTGTTCTTTGTTCGTACACTAAAGGAAGGCCGTACCGAGTTGTAAAGCATGTAGCTGAGGAAAACGGTATGGAAGCTTACCGTATGCTACTCAAGGAATATCAACCAACGAATCGTGCGAGATCGTTGGAGTTGTTTCACAACATTCTCAACTACAAATTTGCTCACAACAAAGGAATTGCTGAGAATATCCTCGAATATGAGGAACACATCGAGAAGTACGAGAAGGCTACTGGAGAAAAGGTACAGGAGAATTTGAAAGTATCTACTCTTATCCAAGGTATGAAACCTGACGTGAAAAGGCACTTGTTGCTCAACATGGATGAGAAGACACAGTACAATACTCTTCGTCAGTACCTTGTGAACTATGAGTCAACCGAGCGTTGGACTAACTCTTTAGCAGCCCAGCAAGGAACACCTCACCGAACCACAACAGACTTGATCGACAAAGGTGATGACCATGGTGGTCTTGCAGCAATGGATATCAACCAAGCATGGTACAAAGGAAGGAAAGGCTATGGCAAAGGTTATGTTCACCATAAAGGGAAAGGTAAAGGAAAAGGCAAGAAAGGTGGAAAGGACTTCGGAAAAGGTTTCGGCTTTGACAGCAAAGGCAAATGTAAAGGTAAAGGTTTCGGAGGTTTTGGCAAAGGCAGAGGTCGAGGCAACTGGAAAGGCCGAGGTAGAGGTTTCAGAGGTTACAAAGGAAAAGGCAAAGGTCGAGGAAGAGGTTTCTTCAGACACAAAGGAAAAGGTAAAGGAAAAGCCCAAGCAGCTACAGGAGTGTGTCACTACTGCCATAAGTATGGACATTTCGAAGCACAGTGTAGGCAGAAGATGCGTGACATGGGTTATCAGGCAAGGAACGTTGACCTTGAAAACCAGAGCGAGCAAGCGAGCACTACAGGTACTTCGACTCAGGCCCCTTCGTCAGCCAACAAGACCTCAACAAGCCAAAGCCAAGCAAGCCAAGGAACCCAAAGACCAGTGATTAGGATGGTCTCCATGTACCACATGGGAGACGAGCCCACAAGCTTTCCGGAGGAATTCGAGATGAGTGAGAACTCTGATGAGATAGAGATTGAGTACTTCGGAAGAGTTTTGCGGGTTGTTGGTGAAGAAGTTCAGGAAGAGAGAAGTGAGACAGAAGAGTTTTGGATTGGTGATGAAGATGATGAGTTTCAGGACTGTGATGAGGTGAGTGATGATGCATGGTTGCAATGGCACCTAGAAGGAACTCCGATAGGAACTCAGGACCGTGGATACTACTTTGAGTGTCCCAATGGATGTCATGAAACACCGTGGCACCCAGACATGCAGGAATGTGAGAACGGATGTCACCATCCTCCTAGAAGGAACAGAGTAGAGAGAACAGCACCCTCAAGGACCATTACTAGGTTTGCGCGTGCAGCGAGGAACACGAGAACTCGAGAGATCGAGGTTGTGCTGGATTCAGGAGCCGACATTTCGTTGGCACCAATGTGGATGAAGAAGTACGGAAGGAAAGCACCCAACACTACCAAGGTAGTTTTGCGAGATGCGCAAGGATCCCGAATTAAGGTTTCAGACCAAAGGATTATTGAAGTTGAGTTTCGGGATATTCAAGGAAACATTGTGAAGGTTGAAGAAGTGTTCTTGATTTCATCGGTTGTGCACCCTCTTCTGGCAGTAGGTAAACTGTTGAAGAAAGGCTGGGAGTTCAGAGATGGAACAGCAACAGGCACTTTCCTAACAGAAGGAACAACCAAGATCGCAGTGAACTACAACAACAACTCACTTACAACAAAAGCCTTTGTGAGAGCAGTCAACTGGGAAGCAGAAGCAAAGCCTATCCCTATGTACTTGTGCGAGAACTTGAAGGAACTCATTGAAGAACAGCGTGTTGGTTGGACCAACTGGCGAGACCCTTACCAAGTCCACTTCAGCCTAGGAACCTCAGAACACGTTGATACTTACTTGATGTTTCCACCAGGAAAGTTCGCATATCGAGCAGTGCTTATTGAGGATGATGATCAGTGGTATTTGTTGCATCACAGCATCATGTTTGAGGAACTTGAAGAACCGTTTGGAACAATCTTCGATGGTAGCAAGGAGTATCGCACACTTACGCTAGTATCGCTCAAGGAATTTCCGCTGAACCTCATAGGCACCCCCAAGGAAGATGAAGATCGAAAGATGTTTGAAGAGTACACTGAGGATGCATGGTCAATCAGCATGGATGGCACCACACTCACGAGGTACCATAACTCGTTGAGGAAGACTTTGTTTAATCCTCGAGATACCAATGACATTCCAGTGGACATAGGAAACCTCAGACCAGACAGGTACACATATGGAGAAGAACCGATCAACAAGGATTTCTTTGAGGATGACAAGTTCTGGACTTTGGATGAGCCTCACAGAGACCCAGAACCACTAGGAGGTTTATCCTGGACAGGACGCAGTGTATTCGAACTCATCGAACCAGTGAACCCCAAGGCCAGAAGACCAAAACAGAAGGTTCACCAACTGGACACGATTCCAGAACAGGAAGAAGAACAGGAAGAGACCTCAGAGGCCCAAGCACCAGCGCACAGGCACGAACTTGCAGGAGAACTGTCGTTTACATTCAATGGTCATGAGTACAACCAGCAGAACAGCCTCAAGGCCCTGAGAGAACTGTGCAAGGAACTAGGAGTTTCAAAAGCTGGATCTAAGCAAGAGATCCTCAGAAGGCTCAGTAGATCCATCATGGAAGCAGAAAGGCACATGGAACTTGTTTCAGGCCAGAAGAAGTACAAGGAGTTTCTAGAAGCTGAACCTCTGAAGGTACCCAAACAGCCAAAGCCGGAGGAAGTTGCAGTGCATAATCTCACACACTTACCTTATGCATCTTGGTGTCCGACGTGTGTAGCATGCAAAGGAAAAGAGTCTCCACACCTTCGTGAGAACCCAGAGAAGGAAAGATCTTCGAGACCAACTTTCTGTATGGATTTCTGTTTTACAGGAACAAGTCATGATGAGGCACCAGCGGCAGTATGTCTTGTGTGTGTTGATTCTTGGAGTAGGAACATGGTCTGTATCCCGACAGCATCTAAAGGAAAAGATCTTGTAGAGCACCTTTGCGAAGGAGTGACCTACTTGAGTACTCAACTTGGATACGGAACTATCAACTTGAAGGCAGACAACGAAGGAACAATGATGAAGCTGAAGCAAGTCATCCAGAAGCAGAGAGCAGCTTTAGGTCTAGGAACAGTCTTGCAGGACGCAGTCAGTGGCCAGAAGGAAACCAACGGCATGGCAGAGAGAGCAATCCAAACCATTAGGAGACAAGGAACAACCTTGATTAGGCACCTTGAACACAGAACAGGAACATATATTGCTCATACACATCCAATCTTCAGTTGGGCTTTCAGGCACTCGGCATGGACCTTGAACAGGTACCATCGCCATTCCTCCACAGGAATGACTCCGTATGAGTTCATGGCAGGAAGGCCTTACGAGGGCCAGCTCGCCGAATTTGGCGAATCACTTTTGGTTTTGACCAATCGTTCAGGAACTCGTGGCAATAGGAAAGGTGACCCTATTTGGTTGAGAGGAGTGTTTTTAGGAAAAACAGACAACAACCTTTTCATTACGTGGCACATGGACGGCATCAAGACGAGCCGTAGCGCAAAACGTTGTGTGGAACACTTCGACGTGAAAGGAATCAGCAGTGTAGGAATTCATACTTGGGAAGTGAAGCACACTACACTGGCAACAAGGAACATTCCCAGGAAGAACATTCCAGGACCAATTGCAGAGGCGCCACCTGTCGTGGATGGAACAACTCAGGAACAGTCGGTTGAGGACTCGGCACCTTCAGCACCTTCAGGACCGATCGCAGGACCGATTGTCATCCAAGGCGGGGACTCTGCAGGGAAGTCAGGACCTACTAGGACAACCTACCTAGAGAGCAAAGCGAAGCAGGCACAGAGCAAGAGAAAGGCAGAAGAAGAACTTGAGCAGGAATACGACGACCAAAACAAACACGACGAAGCAGCTTCAGACCCAACGTCTTCTAGTAGCAGCAGTAAGGAAATGGACGCAGCCTCAGAAGAAGAACTCATTCCAGACAGTGCAATGGCAAGTGAACTTCTTTCAGCTAGAGGACCAGCACCTCTTAGGAAAATGGAGTTTGATGATGTAGGAACAGGTTCCAAGATCCCAAAGATTGATTCTCCCAAGAAGAAGTACCCTCCGTTCAACGTAGGAAGAGTATTTGAGCACAATGATGAAGAATTACCTGAAGCAGAACCAGGTACAGAGGACATTTTCTGGGAAGATTCGTATTCGGACATTGGCGATTCCGACGAGGAACAAGACATCTTCAAGAGCGAAGATTCTGGACCTCCAGAAGTTGCAGAAGCCCAGTTGCAGGAACTGGATCGTGAGGCAATGCTCACAGAGATCAACAGACTCACCGAGATGAAGGCATTGGCAAGGAAACCCTTGCAAGAACTCGAGAGAGAAGAGGAGAGAGAGACAGAAGAAGAAGAGAGCAACCAAGGAACAAAGTGGTTGACGACGAAATTCGTCTTCGATTGGCGATTCAGGAACGGCCGATGGACAAGGAGAGCTAGGCTAGTCGCGAGAGAGTTCAAAGCAGCAGAAGTAAGGAATGACACATTCAGCCCAGCAACAAGCGCATCGTTGGTGAGACTTATCCCTATTTTGGGACTACAACAGGAACACGCCTTGTACTCATTGATGTCAAGGACGCATTCTTGCAGGTACCACAAAGGACCCGATGTGCATGTCAATTCCCAAAGGAATATGTGGATCTGTTTGGCGACCAGGACCCCAGTTGTAGGAACGAAGGTTTGTTACTGCTAAGAGTACTTCCAGGACAGCGAGATGCAGCACTACTATGGAGTGATCATTTTGCAGGAACCCTCAAAGAGCAGAACTTTGATAGGAGCAAAGCATGCCCTACTTTGTTTCGTGACGACAGGAACAGCATACTTGTTGTGCATGTAGATGACATTCAGGCAGCAGGGAAAACAAGGCACCTAGAGCCCAAGCTAGGAAAGCTAAGAGAAACCTACGAGCTAAAGGTTGAAGGCCCCTTCTTGACAGAGCAGGAACTTGAAGTAGGAGAGTCACACCAGACAATCCGATTCCTTAAAAGGAAATTCAGCTACCACAATCACGAGCTCCACATCACGAGTGACCCGAAGTATCTTGTGAAGCTTAAGGAAGAACTGAAGCTTACCAGCAAAGCCTCAAAGCCAACTCCGTGCACCCAAGAGTCGCAGGAACAGGACAACACTCAGACCTTGAACCAGGAACAAGCAGCATCGTTCAGGAAGAGCGTTGGCATACTCTTGTATGTCAGTCAGGACCGCCCTGACGTGCAGTTTGCCGTGAGAGGTTTAGCCTCCAAGATGTCGGAACCAACACATGGTTCTTGGAAGCACTTAGTCCACCTAGTGCAGTACATGTCGAGAACTGAAGGATACCATCTAGTGTACAGGAAGACACCCAGAGGACTCAGTAATCTCAATGAATCCATTAGGAATGGTAACTACGACTTTACAGGAACAAGGCCCAAGGAACACCACCTTTTGGAAGTCTTCAGTGATTCAGATTGGGCAGGAAAGAAGGACACAAGGCGCTCAACATCTTCAGGAATTGTTTGCTTAGACGGTCAGTGCATTTACTCTTTTTCTAGGAACCAGAAGTCGGTTAGCTTGAGCAGTGGTGAAGCAGAGTACTACGCAGGAGCGTCAGCAGCGTCAGATTCTATCTTGTTGAAGGAAGCAGTGGAATTCTTGACCAGGAAACAATGCAAGGTACACTTGTATATGGATTCTTCTGCAGCTAGAGGAATTATTACAAGGCAAGGTGTAGGTAGAGTCAAGCATTTGCAGATCAGGACCCTTTTTCTTCAAGACCTCCACAAAGAAGGAACAATTAGTGTTCACCCAGTAGGAACCAAGGAAAACACAGCTGATATAGGAACCAAGCCCCTTTCAGCGAAGCGTATCAGACTGTTGTTACACTGGCTAGGTTTTCAGACCAGCGAGAACGAACCAGTAGGTAGAGAAGAGCTCAAGGAACACAAGGCCCAAACACAAGCTAAAGCAGTTGTAAGGATGATCAAGAGCCCAGGAACTTTGTCTTTTGCAGCTTTGTTGTTTGCAGGAATTTCAGGTATTTCGGACAGTCTTCAGATTCAGAGTTTCAAGGAACAGTGTTTTGAGAGTTGTGTTCAAGAAGAAGAGTTTCAGCAGACTTTCAGGAACATGTTTTCTGCTGTGCAAGTGCATGCGAGCAGGACGGCATATGCAGTGACACGAGTGCATGTGAGCTAGGAACGTTTGCAGGAACAGCGCATGGAACAACATGTAGTGAGATGCTTTCGCAGCTCAAGGAACTCTGCGGAACACTCGCGGAACGCTCAGGTATCCAGGAACTAGTACGCCCAGTAGCAGGTCAAGGCACCTTACCAGGAACCTCAGCAGCCATGGAAGCGAGCGCGAGTTCAAGCAAAAGCTCAGAAGAGATCGTCAAGGAACTTCAGACCTTGAAAGAAGCGGCAATCACGTTGAAGACCGCTACAGAAGAAAGGAACTTGATCGCGGAGTCGATCAGGAAGAACACAGAGGAAGCTGCGCGTTTGCGCAAAAGTCAGGAACACGTTGCAGGATGTGTGGAAAGTTTGACATCCCAAATCTACAGCGTGAAGCACCAGGTTCAGGAAATGGCCGAAGAGAACGAAAGAGACCGGAAGCAGGTCAAGGAACACATGAACTTCGTCCTAGGTACATGTGATTCCGTGAAGGAACAGCTGAACCAGATGATGCAGGACTTCTACGAACAACAGCAAGAGGAACAAGAAGAAGAAGACGACGAAGAGGAACAAAGGAAAAGAGAAGCCAAGGACCGAGAACTAGAAGGTGAACTACGTCGTGAAGGACACGGACAAGGAACAGCACCTTCGAGAGCTACGTCACCTACCTCCCAGGAACACAAAGGAGAAGACGATATAAGGAACTGGTCAGACAGGAGCTACTTCGAAGGACTCCAAGAACAGGAAGAAAGCCAGGACTACTTCGGCGAGAACGAGAACGAGGCCTACGTGGACAGCTACGTTGGAGGAGAAGATCCCGGGGAGTACCCCGAAGAAGCCAAAGCAGAAGAAGGAACAGCAGCAGCAGAGGAAGAAGAAAGCGAGGAAGCAAAGGAAGAAAGAAGGAAGAAGAAGATCGCGGAGATCAACGCCAAAAGCAAGCAAAGGCTAAAGGAGAAAGAAGAGGAAAAGAAGCAGTTTCCGTACCCCTACGACTACAGCAGCGAATGGAAGGAATACTCCGAGAACGGCGAGATCTACAAGCAGCACAGAGTCACAGGAGAAAAGATCCACATCGACAAGGACTACACGTACAAGCACGAGAAGGGAACAAAAGGAAAGAAGGAAGGAAAAGGAAAAGGAAAGCCAAAGGCAAGAGCAGAAAGCACAGGATTTCGACCTCGAGATGAAGATGATCGCAAATATTGGGATGAACAGGACAAGATCTCAAAGGAGCAGAAGGAAGCAAAAGCCAAAGCAGAAGAGGAGAAGAAGGCAAAGGAGGAGCAGATTGCCAAAGCAAGAAGGATTTTGGAAGAGGCAGCAGAAGAGCAGGAGAAGAGAGACAAGGAAGCAGCAAGACAGGAAGCAGCCGCAGCCGCCGAGAGAAGGCGAGAGGTAGAAGCAGCAGCCAAAGCAAAAGCAAAGAGAGAAGCAAAGGAAAAGGAGGAGACCGAAGCAGCGGCAGCAAAGGAAGAAGAGGAGAAAGCAGCAGCCGCAGCAGCCAAAGAGGAAAAGGAAAGAAAGGAACAGGAGAAGAAAAGAAAGGAGAAGGAAGCCAGGAAGAAGAGAGAGGAAGATCAAAAGGCATCGTCAGCGTACATTGCCAAGAAGGAAGCAGAGAAGAAGGCAGCAGCATCAACAGCAACAGGATCAGGAGAAGCAGACAGGATCCAGAAGCTTGAAGAAATGATGAAGGAGATGATGAAGGAACGCAAAGAGGATAAAGAAAGAATTGCAAGCCTTACACAGGAGCTTGAGAGCAGAGGATCAGCAGCCGGGTCGCAGGCACCCACGGAACCAGACACAGCACCAGCAACACCAGCAAAGGAAGAGGAGAAGCCAGAAGGAAAAGGAACAGGAAAGGAGCCACCGAGTGTCACACAGCAGCAGCAAAGGAAAGGAGGAAAGGACGACCCAGAACTTTCCGCCAAAGGACCAGTGAACGAAGAATCGTTCATGAAGGGCAAAGGAAAAGGAGAGTTTGAAGGAAACTGGTTTGCAGTCTACGGTTTCCAGAACAGGAACTACCAGTGGAAGTGGAACGAAGCCAAGACGCAGTGGTACTGGTATTCCGGATCAAAGGAAACAGGTTGGAAAGCAGGATCAAGAGACAAGCAAGGAAAAGAGAAGTGCATGGCACAAGCAAGGCAGCGTGCAGAGTGGCTAGAGCAAGAACTCAAGGAACAGAAAGAAGTCAGCAACGAAGAAGAAGGAGTAAAAGTCTACAAGGTCGACGACGGCGAAGTGACCTTCCAGTGAAGCAAAGGAACAGCGAGCAGTACTGAGGCCAGAGAGCCGAGGAAAGAAGCAGCAGGACACAGGAACCGTGGCACAGCCCTTTTTGTTTCTGTGGTGATCTAAGTATAGTAAAGGAACGTCTTTTGTACAGTCGAGCAACCTTGGAGAGGATTGCGAGTGAACATAGGAACATATGTTTGCGATGAGGCAGAGTGTTTGTTTTGCAAGTGAAAAGGAACTGCAGTGTGTTTACTGTTGACAGGAAAAGTCGGAGTCACCTCAGTCGAGGAACTTTCGCTAACTCCGAAGGCGGGGTGTTAAACATCTTGCCAGGAACAGTAACACAGTTAGTGCAGTGCAGTTAATGTACAGGAACAGCCGTCACGCACACGCGACGTGCAAGGCTCGAGACCAGCGGACACAGTGACCCACAAGGAAAAGTGACCGCTTCAGTTTGAGAGTAGGAAGCTTAGTGAAGCCCGTTCTTTAACATTCAGCTGCACGTGCCAAGAGCAAGGCCAAGAAGACCGACGTTTGCCACCACTGCGGGAAGAAGGGACATTGGGCCCGCGACTGTTGGCTGAAGCAAGCCGCTGCGGTTTCCCCTTACGAGGCCAACGCCACTGTGACGACAGGCGGTGCTGAGAGTTCGGGGAGCGCTGCAGCTGCCAAGGCAGCGCCAAAGGCGCCGAGCAACCAGCCCACTACGAAGGGCGACGTTGGGAAGGGAACAGAGAAGGGCGTCAGAACGTTCCTTGAGGGATCGTACTTTGCGATGCCCATGGTCGCACCTTCCTTCGTTGAGTCAGGAGAGAAGATCTATTGGCTTCTCGACTCTGGGAGCTCGTACCATGTGGTTTCCCAGGCGACGCTTGAGAGTGGACACGTCAAGGTTTTGTCGAGGAAGAAGCGACCGAAGACTGTGTGCCAGACTGCCACTGGCGACCTGGTGGAAGTGGGAAGCGACACCCACGCGACGATCGAGGTGAATTTTCTCACCACTCGACACTGTGAGCAGCGACGAGGAGTTCTGAGCACTTTTGCGTGCACCTGCCGTCTAGAAGCGGTAGCTAGCAGCGAAATCAAACATAACCTGATAAACCTCAACCTCCTCTGTTGGAGAGGCTGGAAGCCTACCCTTTACCGCGGTCGCTTAACAGCGGAACGTAAGGAGGTAGGGGTGACGCTGCTTCCAGCAGTGTTCGGCGACTGCACATGGCTTCAGAGTGTGATGGCTGATTCTTCCACGAAGCTCACGCTTGCGAGTGTCTCGTCGTCTTCCGGTCTGTCGAGTGGTCGGTCTTTTGAGTTTTCCTCGCCTGAGAAACAGCATGAGCATGAGTTTTCGCATGATGAGCATGATTTTTCACAGCATGGGCATGATTTTTCACGACAACAGCATGAAACAACGCATGTTGAACCGAGTGTTTTGCCGCATGCTTGCGAGGACTCTGTCGGGCAGTTGGTAGGTCAGTCGTCTTGCGGCAGCTCTGGAGTGCAGTTGGTAGGTCAGTTGCCTGCTAGAGTGGTAGAGCTTTTGCAGTCGAGTGCTGTAGGAAAGCCTTGTCAGGATCGCCGTTTGTGCCAGGAGCATGTGGATTCATCTTCTTCACCTTTGTGCTCGGGGGCCACGTCTTCCGATCGAGGCCGGTCGGTGCAGCCAGGTTTTAGTAACTCTTCGGTGCAGCCAGTTTCTGTAGTGCAACCTGCGTGCAGTGAGTCTGAAGAGCGTGTGCTTGGCATGCATGGTCGGTTGGTTGGTCGGTCGGTTGCGCATGACGGTGTGTGCAGTTCGAGCGACAATGTGGGTGAACAGGGGATTTCCGCAGATCGCCAGGGCACAAGCATTGAGCCTTAAGGGTTTAGCTGATGAAGGCCAGTGCGAAGAAGGGCTGGACAGGCCGGGTGGAGGCAATGGAGATATCCTCCGACGAGGAGGTAGAGGGGCCACCTGCCCCAAAGGCGACGGGAGTGACTCTCGCGGACCGGGTCAACAGCTTCAGTTGGAGCCCTCCCTACGTTGCCCCAGAGGCGAAATGGTCGAGCCCTCAGGCCTTGAGCCACAACAACCGCAACTATTGCGAGTACTGCATGGTTTGCGGGAAAAACACGCGACGGAGGCTCACTTGATGTCGGCCAGCCACAATCATCTCATGCAGTCGTGGGTCGCGAGGAACCGCCCCGGTTTGAAGCTGCTACCGGACAGGCTTTCGGACCCCGAGAGGGTCGAGATGATGATCCAACTTCGTATGCCGGACTTGACCGAGCCCGAGATCAAGAAGGCGAGGGAGCTGGTTCTCCGTCTTCCCGGGTTCAGCAACCCACCGGCGAAGGCGGGTGCTTCGGAAGCCACAGCGACATCCAGCAATACACTTCCTGGAATCTGGGCGGAACCACCACAGCCTCCACGAGCAGTGGAGCGGCGTGTGCTTCCATCACAGCCGGAGCCGCGGCGTGTGAAAGCCAGGGGACGGCCTTGGCCGGACACTCTGGGAGTCCAGCTGCGGTCGACCCAACAGCTGGAGGGAGCGCAGCCACTACAGCCACTGAGCAAGGAAGTGGCAGCTCAGGCCGTCTTCGGGTCGCCTGTGAAGACACCCCCAGGGTGGACGCCTCCAAGTTCGCCGGATTCGGAGGACTGGGGTACTTGGAAGCCGAGCCAGCACAGGCTGGACGCGGGGATCAGCAACCACAGAGGGGATCCGAAGGGGATCGGGTCTATGATGCCCAAGACGCCGCCCAAGCAGGCGCCATTGGTGGCACCTGCGGAGGAGGACACGGACCGCCCGTTGCGTCTCCGAGTGTGCCGCCTCCGGCACCTCCGCCACCACCGGAGTCGGCTCCACCAACATATTCGTGGGTGCCACGCAGCTACCCGCCTCCGGGTGCAGTGCTGAGTTCGCCCAGCGGCGAGAGTCTCTACACGAGAATGAGGCTCGGCATCTGTACGGAGGCAGAAGCAGACTCCTGGAGGGTTGCAGCGGAGATGGCCACAGAATCTCGGCGAGTGCGTCCGCGCACCGCACTGCCGATTCCACCTCCTGCTCCTATTACGAGCCGGCCTACCTCAAGCCCAACGGCCTCCACCGGGAATGTGGGTTATCAACCCACCGCCACGTCCGCCAAGGGGACGTTCTCGCACTCCGAGCCTGTAATTTTCTCACAGCTTTCGAAGCCCGACGCCATGAACAATGGCCTTTTTGCTTTGCCAACGCACCGGCATGCGTGGAAACATTCTGGAGTGCACGCTTTATGCGAGCTCTGCGGTCAGCCATGTTCAGTTTTCAGTTCCGCTGCGGTTGTTGCCCCGATGCAGGAAGAGGACCCCCTCAACCAGAAGAATCACAACAAGGAGCCCAATACGCAACCAGAGGGTCCGGCCGGTTTGGGTTTAGCAGCAGGGCAAGGAGAGCTGATCATGTCACAAGATCCGGAGACACGCCGTGAGCTGCACAAGCGCCTGTCACATGTCTCTCAGGGTCACGTCCCATACTGGGCGAGCTGTGAAGCTTGCAACAGAAGCCGAGGGCTGACGCCAGCCCGCATGCGAAGTGACAGACCCGATAAGGAGTATCAGGTAGATCAGTTCATGTATCGCTCAAGGTGCTTTATCATTCTAGTGCATGTGCTTGCTTTTGCGATTGGAGTGACGTTCCGACCAGAAGGGATGAGTGGACGCGAATCAGCCGGGCATCTCGAGCCGTGGCTAGCCCACTTTGGGTTAGGCCAGAGCGCTGTTCCTAAGCCCTCCTTCTACTCAGATCCGGAACCGCTGACCATCAGCGTCGCACAGGCCCTAGCGGAACGATATGAGGGACACAGTGAAAGCTTTGCTCCGGAGCGCCACGCTCCCGTTGCTGAACGAGCAGTGCGGACCTTGAAAGGAATTGTGTCTTCTCATGAATTACAACTTCGTGAAAATGGTGTTGTGCTCGGGGATGATCCGGGTACTTTAGAGTTTCTTTTCAGATACGCGGCACATGTGCACAATCGCTTTGCAGTGTCGGTTGGGAGCACCATGTCTCCATTGCAGAAGCTGCGGGGCCACGACCACAAGCCCCAGTTGGCCACGACCACAAGCCCCAGTTGACCTATCCCTTCGGGGCTGTCGTTTTCGCAAAGGTCAGCCGTTCTAGCAAAGAGGAGATTGATTCCAAGTACGCCCGCGGGGTGTACCTGGGTCCTGTGCTTGGTTCTACCGGGCACCAGGTGCGTATCCGGCTAGATTCTGGAGAAACCAAGTTGATTGTTGCGCCGGGTCTGAAGTTGCTCTACCTTCTTCGATATGATGCTTCGTTGCTTGACGGTGCCAGGCCTCTGGAAGGCTTTGTGCCACCTTTGGATGAGGAGCGCTTTCGTGAGCTCCACCTTCCCTATGTGCCGGGAGGGGGACCCTCCAAAGAATGGATCCGCGAGCACGGTGGCACCCCAAAGTGCCCCGGATGCTCCGAAGAGGCCACGTCCTCTCGCCATTCGATAAAGTGCGTCCGGCGCTACCAGCGGTGGCTCCGAGATGCTGTGGACAACGCTCTTGAAGAGCTTGATCGGGACCCTCCGCCCGCTCAAGGCCCACCGGCCAAGCGGGTTCGATTCGGTGATTCGGAAGTTCGTGAGTTTCCAGCGCCCTCGGCGCCCTCAGAGCAAGAAGTAGAAGTACCACAGATCAATGCGGAGGCCAACGACCATCTTAGTGACTACGAGCCCTCGTTGCCCTCCGAGGACGAGGGAGAAGATGATCTGATGGGTGTCGCCGAGGCACCGAAGGATGATCGCCCCGCGATTCGGTTATTGGAGGAAATGTGGGCCTGCGGCTGCGTCCGCTACGTTCCCACTCCCTTGACCGCGTGTGATGTGTATGATTTGCAAGCGTTTTGCTCGTTGCTTGTCGACGGCCGCTCCTCTTGCGATAAGTTGCCGTACTCTTGCATTGCGTTGCTTGAGCATGAGCGTGTGGAGCATGACGTTGCCGGGCTTGAGCGTGCCAGTTGGTCGGTCGAGCGGCGACAGCGTGTCGGTTGGTCGGTCGGGCGTGAGCATGTCGGTTGGTCGGTCGGTTGGTCGGTCGGATCCGCCTGCTTGCAATGATCAAGATCAAGAGAAAGAGGGCACATATATGCCCATTGGGGATCGCTGGGTTTGGGTCTCCAGGCCTCGAAGTTCCTACGACGACGTCGATGGAATCCAGCTAGACAACAAAGAGAGCTGGGAAGGAATGAAGACTGAGGTCAAGGCCGTCGACTCTTTGCAAGTCGGCCTCCTTCGTTCCAGGTCTGAGGTTGACCGCTACCAGGAAGAGAACCCAGGGTGCCGCGTGATAAAGTCACGGTGGGTGCTGACGCAGAAAGCCCCAGGGCTTGTCAGGGCACGCCTCGTGGCGAAAGACTTCGCACACGGCAGACCCTCTGCGCTTGATCTTGGCCTCTCTTCGAACACCGCGAGTGTGGAGGCACTCAAGCTCATACTCTCGAGAGCCGCGAAGGGTCGTATGCGGGTTTGGGGTTTGGACATTTCTACTGCGTTCCTGTTTGCGAACGTTGTTCAACCCACTGTGGTGGAGCTTCCGAGCTCTTTCTGCCTAGAGGGCGGAGGCACCGCGTTCTTGATCCTAGAGAAGGCCTTGTATGGCTTGCGCAGCGCGAGCCTAAGTTGGCAAAGGCACCTCGGTAAGATTATGGTCGGCCTGGGTCTCAAAGCCTCGCCGCTCGAGCCCACGCTCTTTAGTGGATGGGTTCAGCTGGGAAAGAAGTGGACGTATATCATCGCCCTAGCTTATGTGGATGATTTGTTGATTGTCTCCGACAGCCAAGAGGGGGTTGAGTTTATCCACAAGTCCCTGAGTGCGGTTCTAAAGGTAAAGGTCACTGGGAGGCTCCATGAAGATGGCCAGCTTGAGTTTTTAGGACGGCTTATCAAGCTAGATGGGAACAACATCACCCTTGGGGTGAAACCTGAGTACGTGCGTTCAGTCTTCTCTGCCTTTGGGTGGACCGAGAAGGACCTGGCTAAGGTCAAACCTGTGGCCACAACCCCTGACATTAGGGCTCTGTACGATGCTGAGGATCCTGAATCCCCATCGCCCTCTTTGTTTCCGGAAGCCGCGGGTAGGTTCAGGTCCTGCCTTGGGAAGATTGGGTGGTTGACCCAGACGCGCACTGACATCACATATTTCCATTCTATGCTTTCGAGAGGGCAAGCTGCACCAAGGATGGTGCACGAGGATGCGCTAAGGAAATTTCTTCGGTGGTTGGTCGGTTGTCCGTTGCTCGATCAGGTTTTTCCCGCCGGGAGCGGGGAGACTTTGGAAGAAGAAGGTGCCACTTTGGTGGCGTTCTGTGACAGCAACTGGGGCAGTGAAAGTAGCACCGGGAAGAAGAGTACTAGCGGTGGGGTTATCTACGTAGTGGCCGGTTCCCTGTGGTATTGCGTAAAGGGCTACAGTAGGCTACAAACCGTAGTTGCCTTATCCTCTGTCGAAGCCGAACTCTTTGCCATTGCCGAGGCCGCTAAGGAAATTGCCGGTTTAGGTCAGCTGGCTTTTCACATCTGGGGCGAGATCGCCAAGCCCCTCGCCATCTACACCGACAGCGCGTCTGCTCGCCAGATTGCCGGGATGGAGGGGTTCCTTCGGAGAATGCGACATGTAGACATCAGACTTTGTTTTATTCAGGAAGCGTCTCGGTTCAAGCGAACTGGTAGCGGTGGGCCCTCGCTCGGGTCTGGGTTTGGGTTTGTTCAGGGCACCCGGGTTTCCCCTCCTCCGTGTGGTTTTCCCCGTGTTGCCCAGTTCGTTCGACCCTTGCGAGGTGTAGGGGCGGGTAGCGGGGCGGGGTAGCGGCTGATCGTGCTACCTGAGCACGCGTAGTGCCATATCTTGCAGCCACGTCATTGCTTACACCAGTGCAGCATACCAAACTGTTTGCCTGCGAACTAGTTGGCGAGGTCTGTGTTGTGAACGACAGCATTTACGCCCGGACTTTAGCTGCCAACTTGTGGGCACCTCTTTCAGTGAGCAAGTTCTTTCTCGACGCATTGCAGACATTGCCTCGCGGAGAGTGCCTCCAGCTGATTGCTTTCGTTGGCAAAGCATACCCGGCTGTGCTTGCTGAAGCTGAGCAGGCGCTGGACTGCAGACTTGCCTGCCACGTCCCTCACGACCCATGAGTTCAGCACGGTTGCCATTTGCCAATCTGATTTTCAGCTTGATTTTCAGCTTGATTTTGGGTGCGTGCTTCTCATCTTTCAGTGTTTTGCAGATGGAGCCGACCACGAACCATGAGCACGATTTTCACCGCGTGCTGTCAACGGGTGCTGCAGCGCCCTTGAACCCGCATGCACCGGAGTTCGTGCCTGCCACGTCGCAACCTCAGAGAGTTCCTGCGTTGCACTTTGAAACCGAGTTAGGGATTGGACCTGCGGTTTTGAGTGAGCCTGCGCTTGAGATTGTCTCTTCTTTCGCATTAGGACACACGCTGAACCCGCACGCTCCTGTCCTCATGCCGCACACCCCTGATGAATACCACAGAGCTACCGTACATGATGACCACAGGAACCAGCCCTGGTCCCAAGTCCAGGGGCAGGCCGCATTTTGCAAATCACACAAGTGCAAGAGAGCCTGCAGACGCGAGGGTTGGATCGGAGGCCGACGATCCTGGAGCCGCATCGCAAGACTCCATGTACCAAGCACCTCGGCTCGAGTTTTGTTTGTAGTGTTTGGGGAGGGGTAGCTTGCAGTTCCTTGCGCTGGTGACTGGGCGCACCCGGCTAGCGCAAGACGGTGCTCAGGCAGACCTGCAGCACGCATAGAGGTGGGAGCGCCATAGGATACCTCAGCCATTGCTTTGCCTCTGAGGATCCTTTTTTCCATATTGCAGCTTTGGTGTAGC
>CAJNDT010001699.1:0-44985 GCA_905221615.1 Symbiodinium sp. CCMP2592 | reverse complement strand
GGAGCGTGTGCTGCGGGACATTCTCTTATAAGGCGCCTAAAATAAGGCCATCCCAGTACTAAGTACGCTGGGGGGTGCCTTCGAAGACCTTCACACTCTCATACTTCCCACGCATGCATTCACTGAACATGTCCAAGCCAAGGAGTGATTTTTGGTGCAAGCGACTCGGCTGCAACTAAACATGTCCGTGCTCGTGTTCGTTAGTCTTGTGTTTGCATTCCTTCTTTGCCGATGCCAAGGTACAACCAACGAGGCCGGCAACGGAAGACGGCCACCAAGCTGCAGCTACACGCATGCACGTTTACACTTTCCCTTCACTCGGCCCAAGACTGGAGACCCATCCACGATTGAGAGTCCCTACAAAGGCAATACGTGCTTTCAAAAATCTTTGCATGTTCGATGTTGAAGACCACCACGCCGGGCTCTCATCTCAAACCCATTTTGTCGGCCTCGTGCTAAATCGTAATGCCAGTATCTCACAATCGCCCTCAGCCAAGACCTTCAACCTCGTCAGGAATCGGCCCACAATTGGGGAGACTCGGAGAATGCAGCTAAGCCATTCGAAACTCGCAGGCGGTAAAGTCCTCATGCGCACGCGTTGCCTGCGAGAACTCCACGCACAACCAAGGCGAGCAGCTTCGGCAGAAGCCCATCCACCATAAAAGAGTCCCGACAGATGAAGACATCACTGGCAGAAGCTCTGGCTGTCAGGTCTCGCTTGCAGCATAAAGCAACCCAAACCAGCTGTCATCATGTCACAGCCAAGGTACAGCTCTGGTCGCATCTGGACTGCCACTAGACATGTTCATACTTGCCTTGTGTTTACAGTGATTCCCTTCCAATGCCAAGGTACGACTAAGCGAGGACTCCCGGAGCTCAATTGGGAAGCCCGCCCACCGCCTGACATATCCTCGTCCAATTTATGAAGGAAATCGGCTTGGAGAGCTTGCGAATCACCTGACAATCGTCACCTTCGTCCGCTTTATGAAGAAAATCGGCGTGGGGAGCCTGCGAACCACCTGGCACTCCATATTCCCGTCCTCTGTATGAAGGAAATTTACTTGGAAAGCTCCCTCGTAGCTGTACGTAGCTGTGTTCCAGGTAGAGGCATACCGTCTTTCAGCTGGAATACAAGTGGAAATGATACTGGTTTCACAAGGAAGGCAACTGGCGCACGAGTAAAAAAATGCTCGGCCCAGAGCATCGTTCCCGAGTCTTCCCAGGTGTGCGGGAGAGCGGCGGAGATCGAAGCATGTAGCTTCCAGTCTTGCAGATGCTGCTTGAGCATTGCACCCTGTATTCCGCAGCCTCACTCTTGCGGCTCAAAGCTTGCATTTGCTTGCCTTCAGAGCACCCACGAGATGGACGGCCGCTGTCTGGAGTGGAGCCGGTGTTTGGAAGGCGGTCCTGGCTCGTGGTCATTGATTGACTCGGACGGTGTGGCCTTTACCACTGAAGCAACTCCTCGATGGGATCTGCACTTCTTTTCCACCGATTTCGTGGAGAGGCTGCAGTGCCGATTCGTCCAGTGGCACCCAGCAGATGCTCAGGTTGCTGTGTTCGAAGCTGAAGACAGTTATCCTGCCGAAAAGGTCTACGTCCGTGCAGTGCCCTCACCCTTTGTTGTCACCTGCAGCTTGACACCTGTCGCACGAAATGCCGTCGACGTGGTGTTCACCACGGTGGCCGGCGGCGAGCTGCTGCGAATCACCGGCATGTCAAACCCTTTGCCGGAGATGGAAGAGCTTGCTACATCCGCTGCCCTAGCCGCGGCAGCCCAAGGCCGTCTGCAGAGCCGCAACCAAGCAGTGTGCACGGCGTCAGACGGGCAGCTGGTCACATTGGTCCTTTCCCATGACATGTGGGACATGATTGACAGTGCAGGAAACCCCAGCCATTGAGTGTACAGGTCAGTGCGACGGCGAAACTGAGAAAAGCTTCCATGTGCGCATAGTGTAGTCTTGGCACTCGGCCAGTTTCACCCCAACCAGGATGAAAGACCGAGCAAGAGCACAGGAGCTTCAGGCAGCATTATAATGTCGGTAGCAGCAGCAGATCATGAAACATGCCCCTGCTATGACAGACTTTCCACCAGTGTGCCGCAGCCAATCTTGTGCTCAGACGAGCTATATACAGCAAATCCAATCGAGAACCCCCAGGCACGTGGGGACTGGAACTGAAGAAGGCAAAACACGATTCGCTCCTGTCCTTCCGCCCCTGGAGGTGAAACCATCATGCAGCCCGAAAGCAGCCGACGGGGGGCCGACATGACAGACGACGACGGACAGGCGAGATCGCACGCAGACACGTGCAAACGAACCACCCCTGCTGAAATCTTTCGGGCCTTAGCCACGCACCGAACCACGAGGCCATCGGCTGGGAGTTCGAAGCGTTCAAGAAGGACCACCTGGCAAGGAGGTGCAGCCTCACACTTTTGACGCCCGTGCCTGCCCCAGAGCCTCCGCACAAACAGCCCGTGGACACATGCATGAATATCTCGCAGCTGCGCACCGAACCTACGCGACCGAGGCCGGAACAATCAAGATCGACGAGGCACGCTGACAGCTTTTGCCGTCACCCTCACATAGAAACAGAGAGAAGACACGGGCACGAACGCACGAGGCGTGGAAAGCCTTCCCGACAACAGCGCCCCGGCGGGGCACGTCCACGCCCTCCGGCGCAAGGCAAAGAACACGCCGACGACAGAAGGCGCTACGGCCAAAATTCAACCAAGGACTTAAATAATGTGTGACGAAACGAGACATAGAAAGAGAAAATTGCCAGCCGTGCGCGTCATGACCTGCAGGCCCCAAAGAAGCCGCTGCAGTGCCAGCCACGATGGACGGCCGACGACGACGAAGCCCTGGAACAGGCATTCCAGCGGGCAGAGGCGCCGCACAGAAGAGTTCGAAACCGCATGCATGCACCCTTTCTCGCACCGTGTGCTGCTGTGCAGGCCGAAAGAACAAAGGCCGCCGCGACCGGAAGCGACAACAACGATCCAGCAACGCTTGCAAGAAGCACCGCTGGACGACTTCGCGCAGAACCGGCTGCACGACGAGGAGGCGCCGGGCCGGATTCCGACGACGAATCGGAGCCCGGCCCCAGCATCGAGGCCGGTTGCATCGTTCGGGGGTCCATTAATTAATTAAGTCCGTTCAAGCGACGGCTCCACACGGAGAGTGCACCCGGCAGGAGCACTTTGGGGGCGAGCTGACCATGAAGAAGATGACGGGCGACGGCAACTGCCTCTTCCACGCGCTCGCGGAGAAAAGCGGCGAGGACGGGGTCCACCTACGATCCCTGATCATCCAGTACCTGAAAGAGAACGCGTTTTCCCAAGAGCACGAAGAGCAAGTGGAAACCTGGCTGGAGGAAGCCGAACACCTCGAAGGCAACCCGAGCAACTGGGGCGGCGACACGGCCGTCGTGGCCTTCACCCTCATGAAACAACAGCGAACTTTGGTGCACTGGCGGGAGTCCGACGGCGAGATCCGCACGAGCGAGCGCACACACACGGAAGTGGGCGCAGAGGCCTTTCAGAACATCATGCAAGCAATCCATCTCTGGTACAACGGGAAGGACCACTACGATGTGCTGGTGCCCAGCCAGGACCACACGCAACCGCCGCTACCACCACCACCACTGCCACCGCCACCACCACCCCACCCGGAACCCCGCCCAGCCAAGCGCAGCAGAACCGGAACCAGCAAAGCGGACCAGGCACGCAAAGCCGCATCGGATCCGGAGGCATCGCCGTCCAGACCAGAGGAAGGGCCCAGCTTGCTGGAGGACCTAACCAACATGCCCGTGGCACCGGACAGCAACCACCCCAGGCGGAACTTGGAAGACGCTCTCCAGCACCTGGCAAACGCCCAGCTGCGGACCCAGCCTCTGATACCGCCCGAAGCCAAGCCCGAGGAGCTCGACAGCGGGGAAGCCTGGCCACAGGTCTTCTGCGCCTTCAAGGGCTGCAGCTGGTCGTCGGCCACCGGCACCGAACACCAGCTCCAGGCGGTAAAGATGGTTGCGGACGGCGACTGCTTGTTCCACGCGCTGGCCCATGGTCACAAGCGAACGATGGAGGACGAGAACGGTGCCAGGCCTCTTCCTGCAGACCTGGGACAGGCTCTGCGCCGGGAGGTGACAAGCTTCTTGACAGCCCATGCATTCGAGCAGGGCGACTTCGCAGAGAACTGGCTAGAAGAAGCGGAACATCTGGAAAGAGGATCAGAGGAGGCTTGGGCTGGAAACGACTCCATCGTGGCCTTCTCCCTGATGAAGAAATGCCGCGTGCAGGTGCACACGCGCCTTCCCGACGGCTCCATCGTCGCAATCGACTCCACCCATCGTGATCTTCAAAATCTCGCTGATTTGCCCACGGTTCATGTGTTCTACAATGGACAAGACCATTACGATGCATTGGTGCAAGCCGAAGATGTGGCACTGCTGGTGCCCGCGTGGAAGGGTCAGACGCGGCCGATGAGGTACTGGCGACTGCCGAATGAATTGCCGCCGCTGGAAAGCGGCGATTCACTGCCACCAATCAAGAAAACAAGATCGGCGGAGTCCGTCATGGCACCTGAAACCCCTGACCGTGCCGAAGACATCCTGGACGAGGTGTGCAAGGCGGTCGTGGCGCCGGCATCCACCCACCCGCATCGCCAAATGGAGGATGCCATTACGACGCTGGCGACGACCAGGCTTCGGGACCATCCCACACTCCCGCCTCTTGCCCTGCCGGAAGAAGTGGATGCGGGCGAGGCATGGCCCCATGCCTTCTGCGCGTTTAGCGGCTGTTTGTGGACCGCCAGAACGGGCACGGAGGACGACCTGCTTCAGCACCTCCACGAGCAGCATGGCGCCGACCTCGATCCCCTAGCAAATCTTCTCTGGAATGGCTATCAGGATAAGCGCGATCTGCTCAGCGTTTACAATGCCGCTCTGAGCGTCAAGTGCCGCTCGGCCGCTCCCCTGGCGGGCAGCTCGCTCGACCGGATGGCCCTGGAAAAGTTCGCAGAAGCGACTGCTGAGGACCACGTGGAGTCCCTGATCTGCTTCTCTTGTGCTTGCAGCTACACGCGCATCGCGGAGACGGACGCTCGGGGCGACATCCAGTGGCACCGTCCTCTGGAGCAGACGAACAAGTTCCTCGGCCAGCCCGTCAAGGTCATCGAGCAGCTCCTGGGATTGGACCAGTTCCTTGGAAAGTACAACCATCTGGTCGAAAACGCCAAGTTAACGGACTTCGAAGACTTCGAGAACTGGCACCTCAAACTGGCAGGGGAAGCACAGCACGTTCGCTTGCTTTGCTGCCCCGAAGATCACCGATGCACAAAGAATCCAGAGCATCCCCGCGCCAGAGTTCTGTGCGAGCATTGCGAGGTGCCGGTTTGGCGCAGTTGCCTGGACTGCTTGAGCAGGAAGAAGCTGCCTCCGGCGAGCCTCGCAAATGACATGTGGACAGGCTACGGCCCCGAAAGGCTTTACCAGGAGAGCGTGACGGTCATGGAGATGTTGTGCGCCAGTCCCTACATCACGACCCTCGTTTGCTTGACGATGGAGGCTCGCTACCGGGCGGAGGGAGCGCCCTTGGACCAGACGGCTCACATGCCGCGCCATCGTTTGGGCGCCCGCGGCAATGCGATTACCTTTCCTTTGCCTTGGGAGGACCTGCTTCGTAAGCTGGAGGGCCAGGACACCAGCCCTTCCGACTTACCCCGGAACCCCAACGAGCTCTCCGACGTCGTCCGGGTGATCCTCAAGACCAACAAGACGGGCCAGACTTCCGAGGCGGACTTGAAGAACTTGATTCACCAGGCAAGAGTCCGGCGGCACGTGGTGGTGCAGCTCATCCTGGACATGCGCCGTTACGGGCACCCTTCTTTCCAAGATATCAGAGAGGAGAAAATCAGGGAGAAGGCAAGCTCGCTGCCGGAGGACGGCGTGCCGCCCGAAGTCGTGAAGATCTTCGGCGAGCTGGACGACTCGCAGGAGAAGCTGCAACCGCAGAAAGCCGCCACGCCGGTGGACGGCCTCAGGAGCATCGATCAGGCAGGGAAACTATAACGAGAGTTTGTCAGCGGCAGAGTCTTGGAGCAAGCAAGACCGGTTTGTTAAGTGAGCAGCGTGCATCCCGCAATCAGGCCGGCGCCACCTTCTCGGCGCAGCGGCCGCGAGCCATCGTGGCGGAGGGCAGCAGCCTCGACCGACAGGACCAGAATGCCGTGGGCATGGCAGCTCTCACAAGCTTGGAGGCAGTGGACAAGATTGCAGAGAGGAAAGCAGAGACGTTGGTGGCGACCACGGGGAACGTTCTCGTCGACCAGTTCCAGCCCCGCTACTTCGCCATGGCCTTCGCCTTCTGCTTCAAGCACGGCACCGCGTGTCCAGACGTTCTCAACAAGAAGAACCCATCGGTCAGTCGGAGGCGTCAGAAGGATTCCGCTGCCCCGACCGTCGACATCCACGACTGGGCTGCCATCATGGGCCGTCGAGTGGAAGCCCAGTTCCGTCGAGACTGGAACTTCGGCTTCGTTCTGTGGAACTATCTCTTTCGGACAATGGTGAACTTGGATGGCAGCACCTCCTTGTACTCCCAGGGCGGCAAGAAGATGACGGGCGAGGAGTTCCTTCAGGGGTCGACGGAGCTTCGAGAGCAGCTGCAGCGCGGGAAGTACGTGGACATCACCGGCGCCCAGAAGAGCGTGCAAGGCGACTTCTCCAAAGTCCAGCACGTGCCGGGACTATAGGCTGCTGCGAAGAAGATAGCGCAGGACGTCAACGCCAAGTGCCGCAACATCCCAGGGACCCACGAGACCAGGAACCTCATGCGGCAGCAGACCCACGCGTACAGAGTGTGCTACGGCACTTCCGTCTTCCTGACCTTTTCGCCTTCGGAGAGGGATTCCACGCTGATGCTGAGGCTGGCGAGAACACGAGACACGGACCCCGCCCTGCAGCAAAGCGGCAAGCCGACTTGTCAGGAAAGGGGCCAACCGCCCCTGGATGAGGATTTCATGGAGCTGGACCCTCAGGTGCTGGCCCACATCCTGCCAGACTACGACGAGCGGCGGGCGATCCTGGCCAGAGACCCTCTTGCCTGTGCTGATGGCTTCTGGACGTTGGTGCAGTTGGTCTTGCGGCATCTCTTCGGGATTCGCTGGTGCCCCAACTGTCCGAACTGCGCCAAGTCGGACAAGCCCTGCACGGACGCGTTCGGGAGCAATGCCACGGCCATGGGCGGAGTACTGGGCAGAGTGGATGCAGCCTTCGGCTCCATCGAATGCCAGAGGAGCGGCGCTCTGCACGCTCACTTCCAAGTGTTCTTGCAGTGCCTCCACCAATTCACGCCCCTCTCGGAGATCGTGGCGCTGGGCAGAGAAGCTTACATGGACTTGGTGGAGAAGTACAAGGCCTACAACGCCCACGTGAGGCGCACCGTGTACTGCAATCCGGCGGCCTGGCAGAAGGAGCGCGACGCCGTGGAAAAGGAATGGCCGGAGTACCGGAGCTCAGTCCTCATGCTCAGTCGGCCCGGATATCAAAGCGATGCCCGGCTCTCCGCGAAAGCCTGGAAACAGAAACACTTGGAAGAGGACGTGGGGGAGCTCCAGAAGCACAAGCAGCACCACGTCCATTTGCCCAAGGACACGGATCCGCAAGGGCCCAGACTTCCTCTCTCGCATTGCCGCGACAAGCGGGACCCGACGAAGTGCAAGGCCGGCTTCCCGCACTACAACCAGCTGACCGAGGAGACCTTGATCGTTTGCGAAGGGCTGGCCAGGCAGATGGACATGCCCGTCAAAGGCAAGAAAAGCATGCTCGGCTCCCTCTGGGGCCCGGTGAACGACCCGGAGCTCAACGGCACCCACCCTGCCTTGCTGGCGGCGCTTCGCTGCAATTCCGATCTGCAGCTGCCCTACCGCTTCCCGATCAACGAAGACATTCACAGCCACAAATGCCAGGACGAGAGCTGCCGCGGAAAAAGCCAAGCCGTGCGAACCTTGGTTCGAGAAGCCCAGCGGAACCAGGCCGCCCAGGCAGGCTACGGCTGCGACTACCAGAACAAGCGCCTCCCCATCGCCATCCACGAGATCAAGGAGTGGAACAAGGGGAACAAGGAGCTCGCAGAAGAGCTGAAGGGCAAGCCAGCCGGGTACGTGGCCTCACGGGTGGAGAACCGCTTCATCACAGACAGCTTCGCTCGAGGTGTTTGTCGCGGTGCCGTGGAATGCAGCAACCTCATCACGCGGAGCAAGCACGGCGACCCCGTGGAAGCGGAGTCCATCCGCACCGCACCCGTCGTATTCCTTCCGCTGTGGTACGGCTTGAGCCTGCTGCAGGCAGCCGCCGACGCGGAAGCCTGGCCTGCAGAGCCGCAGCGTTGGACCACGGAACCCAAGTGGAGAAAGCAGCAGCAGCCGCGAGCGGTGAGGCACTGTCCGTTCTGGACGCTGTACGGCTCCCGCGGCCGAGATCCGCGCGTCCATGAGCTGTCGGCGTACGAGTTTGCCATGCACTTCGAGTTCAAGAAAGCGACCCATCCCTGGAGCATCAAGTCGGACGATGACTCGGAGAAGCACCACCCGCTCCGCCACGAGGCTCAACTGACGGAGGCGGGCAAGGAGAAAGTGCGCTGGCATCGCTTCCAGGCCAAGCTCTCGCCGGGGGTCGATTATCGCATTCGGGACCCTGGCCCCGACGAGGAGTGGATCCCCTTCGGCGAACCCGAGCTCGCCCAGCCTTTCAAGCACGACTGGGTCATGGTGCCGCGCAAGCGGCCGTACGTGCCGGTGCTCTTCGGCGCGCAGGGCGGCAACCAAACCGCGGACGACCAGGCCATGAAGCTCCTTCTGCTCTTTCGTCCTTGGGTGAATGATCGCCGAGACGCCTCGGAGGACGACCTCGTGGCCTTCGTCGGAGACCTGTCTGCTCGCGATCAAGGGGCTACGGACTGGCTCCAGGCTGCGCGGCTCTGGCGGGGCCGACGCGGCTTCCCCACAGAGTCCGTGAAGCGCTATGCCGCCCAGTTCTGCTTCGTCCATTGCCTGCCGCGGGAGCTCCGACCCGGCACGGAGCTGGAAGCCAACAGCGACAACGCAGACTTGGAGGACGTGCCCTGCTTCTTCGACCAGGACCTTGCAAGCCCAGGTAGTGAAAACGACCATTGCCGGTGAATTGGGTTTTAAATTCTAGGCTTGAGTCGGTGCCTGCAGGACGACCTCACGCTGGCGATGGAAACGCACGTTCGAGGGGGGTCTGGCGATGCGGGCAAGGAGGTGCAGACGCATGCCGACCGCACCAAGCAGATGTTCGCGCTGTCGCAAGCCATTTGGCTGCAAGGAAACGATGAAGGTGGACCCGACGCGGAGGCCAGGAACAGGTTCCTCGAGCTATCCGTTAAGGAGCCCGTGACGGACCATCAGCGGGTGAGGCAAGCCGCCATCGATTCGCGGGTCCGAGGCGAGAAAGGACAGGATAGACGAACCACGCGCAGGGACGAGCGAAGCCCCGAGGTGCAGGCTCAGGAGCCCGTGACTGCCGCCAAGCTCCTCGACTGGCTCCACAGCGACCGAGTGCGCGGGGCCGTGAATGCCAAGCAGCACGAGTTCCTCGAGCTCGGCGTGGACAGAGTCATGGTTGAGCTCAACCTCATCAGACCGGAGGATTCAATCAGGAAGACCTCAGAGCCGTTGATCTGGTTGCTCCACGGGCCGCCCGGCGTCGGCAAGTCCCACATCCTGCAGTTCCTTCGCGAGCTCTTCGAAGACTTGCTGAAGTACACCCAGGGCCACGAGTACGAGGTCGTGGCGCTCCAAGCAGTGAACGCGGCGGACATCCGCGGCAAGAACATACACAGGGCCTACGGCTTCAACAGGAGTGGGCAGCCGACCGAGGGAGACAATCCTCTCGTTCAGGGCATCCGCTTCCGGCGGTGGGTGATCGTGGACGAGATCAGCATGGTCAGCGCGAAGCTTTTGGACCGCATGGAGCAACGACAGCGGGAGAACAAGAGCAGCAAAGACGAGTTCAAGCTGGACGGCCAGGGACGTGAAAGAGATTTCGGCGGCATCAACATGATCTTCATGGGCGACTTATTCCAGTTCCCGCCGCCGGAGGGCGGCTTCATTGCGGACGTTCCCCACAGCTTGAAGTCTGCCAGCGGGGTCGACAAGAGCGCGGACCCTCTCGTCGAGCGGGGTCGGGACCTTTTCTGGCGCGGAGCGGTCCAAGGCGTCACCGAGCTGACGGAAACTCTGCGGTGCTCCGACGAGTGGTGGAACGAGGTTGTGGAGCAACTTCGGCATGGCTATCTGTCGGAAGAGAACTGGAAGTACTTGCACGGCATCCCTGTGGAAGGCTGCACCCTGTCGGAAGCCGAGAGGCAGTCGCGCCGCAGAGTCATCATCTCCGACGCAGATCCGCGGCTGCAGGAGGCCAAGTTCCGGAAGGCGGTGGTCATCGTGGCCAATAACGACGCTCGCTACCAGATCAACAAAGACAAGGCGAGAGCCTACAGCAAAGAATCCGGAGCTCCTCTCAGGTGGTCGGTGGCCAGGGACGTGGCGGAGGCCAAAGCTCTTCAAGCCGAGGACTGCAGCAAGGAGGCCAAAAGAAAATGGCTGCAGTACCACGACCGACATACGGGAGATCTTTGCGGCCTGCTCCCCCTCGCTATCGGCATGCCCGTCGCCCTCACCGACCACGTGGACCGGTCCGACAAGTTCCTGCTGCGCGGGCGCTGCGGTCACGTGCATTCCTGGGTGTGGCCCGAAAACGACCAGCAGCCCGAAGTGGTGTACGTCAAATTCCCGGACGTCAAGTGGCAGCTTCCCGGCACGCCCGAGCCCGGCATCTATCCCCTGCGGCCTGTAACAGAAACATGGTATCTGGACCACGGGCGCGAACACCCTGTCCTGAAGGTGAAACGACGCTTAGCTGCATTGGCCTGAAGAACCGTCCGTTTCAAATATTTGTCAGGACTTGCAGGTAGTCCACTGTGCCTTGCAGCTCTTCTTGAAAGCAGCTTGAAAACAGCTGGCCAGGAATATGAGAATTTAGATTGATTGTAGACCAATCTCGCACCAAAAGTCCTGAAGGAAAGCAGCTGCAGCTGACCCCGGCCTTCGCGATGACGGCTCACAGCAGCCAGGGCAAGACGCTGGATGCCACGCTGCTCGACCTGAACGTGGACAAGAACGTCCACCAGACCCTGGGCACCGTGGCGGCGAGCCGTGTCCGCAGCCGTGAGGACGTGCTCATTCTGCGCCCCTTCCCACTCTGGCTGTTCCAGCGCGGAGCGCCCGAAGGGCCCGATCTGCTGCTGAAGACTCTCCGCAAAGAGCGCGTCGATTGGAAGGCATGGCGCGAGAGCAGGAACCCCTTCGCTGCCTGCGGAAGTTGTGGCCACGTGAAAGACTTCGCGAACTTCTCCTTCGTCGAGTGGAACAAAGTGCGAGCCAACCGGGCGGCCAAGTGCTTGCACTGCGAGAAGGGCGAGAAAACCTCGGGAAAACGCAAAATCACAGGAGCCGAGATCTTCACCAAGCACTTGTGCGACGCATGTGGTTGCCACAAGATGGCGGCGGCATTCCCAGTAGCGCAGCTGCGCCAAGAAGCACCGGATGCCAAGAAGATGTGTACGAATTGTGCTCGCAATCAACGCACTTTAACATGCTATACGTGCGGAACGACCAAGCTTGCCAATGCTTTCGAGTCCAGCATGTGCACCCTGCCACGCGGCTGTGCGGTATGCAAGGACTGCCAAGAGGAGGTGGGTCCCAAAGCGAAGCGCCTGCGTGGAGGTTGGTTCCTGTGCAGGGGCTGCGACCAACCCTTTGGCCTTCGTGCAGCGGGCAATGATAGCAGTAGCCATTGCTCCAATTGCGCAGTCCGTGGCACCAGGGCGTCCACTGGATGGCACAAGTGCCAGAACCCAAAATGCCAGAAGCTGTATCAAGAGGTTCATGCACCTGGACTGACGCGGCCGAAATTCTGTCCGGAATGCAGAGCCGGGAGACAGAAGCGAGCCCGCAACTGATGTCTTGTCTCTTCCAGCTCGCTCCCTCGCAAGTAATAGGATGATATTGCTTGAATATGGCATTCTTACTCATGGGTGGTATGTTAACACGATACTTCACCACGTCCATCCCAGCAGCTAGCAGCAGACACTGCCGAAAGGGTCGCTGACGAGACAAGGATCAGAGGGGCTACCGGGGAGATGATCTTGCAGTTTTCACACGACATATAGAATGAGCACCGCCGCGGAAAATGTGAATTCTCAGTCCAATTCCATGCGAACAAAGCCTGCGACTTGCTAGACCATGGCTCCAGAGGTGGCGTGAGCAAGGTCCTCGATCAAGTTGCCTTTCGGCTTAGAAGCCAGCAGCTCAGTCATTCATAGCTAGCGCCAATGGCATGGACTGTATGCCAATTGCAGAATCAGTGTCTAGGTGCTGGCTCTCTGCCCCAGCCCAACCTCAAACACATACCCTTTTTACCGGCATGTAGGTTGTAGTGGAGCGTCGGAGCAATTTCGCATGATGTGCGTGCTGCAACGTCCGGCTCCAAGTTGGCGTGGAACCATTTTCTGCAGCGCCGTGTGAAAGGTTGAAGCTTCGGAAAATTCTCGAAATGCTTTGCCTATTGCGGCATCCAACACCACATTTCAGGTGAGAACTGCTTCGCTAATCGCGGCGGTACCCGGCACTGCAAGTGGAGTTTGTTTTGCTTGTTGGGAAGTCGAACGCCGCACTTCAGGTGAGAGTTCTTGGCCGAAAAAGCTGAACGCTTCTCCAGCCAACTGGAAAAAAGGTTGCTCCATGTGTGTGAAAAGCGCAAAGACAACTCCTCGCCGTTACAAGGTTGCGATGGCCACAACCCCGCTGGAGAACGCCAACACAATTTGGGGGCTTGGAGGGGGCCTGCAAAAAGAAAAACCAAAGTTGTGGAAAAAGCAAAAAACCCAGTTTGGGGGCTTGGACGTAGTTCGGGGGCTCAGGGGCACCAGCCAAAGGGCCCAAAAAGCCAGGGATGCAGGGGCAGGGCTTCATGGGAAAGGGTTTCGGGGGAAGGGGGCCACGTGAAAAGGTGCAGGGAGGGGAAGGAAGCGGTCCAGGGCAAGGTCAGAAGGGGGCGCCGGGGTTGGGGCCGGGTGGACAAAAAAAGGCTTTTCCGCCAAACTTTAGGGATTGAGGGTGCCGGGGCCGGGGCAGGGTGGACAAATCATCCACCAAACTTTAAGCGGCCGGGGCTGGGGCCGGGCGGACAGAAAAACTTTTTCCGCCAAACTTTAGGGATTAGGGGCGCCGGGGCCGGGGCCGGGTGGACAAAAAACAGCTATATCCGCCAAACTTTAGGGATTAGGGGCGCCGGGGCCGGCCGGGTGGACAAAAAAAAATCAGCCAAAATATCGGGAAAAGGGGCGGGGCCGGGTGTACGAAAAAAATCCACCAATCTTTAAGCCGGGGCCGGGTGGACCAACAAAAACAGCTTTTTCCGCAAAACTTTAGGGATTAGGGGCGCCGGGGCCGGTGGGTGGACAAAAAATGCAAACACAACTCCACCAATCTTTAGGCCGGGGCCGGGGCCGGGTGGACAAAAAAAACATTTTCCGCCAAACTTCACGGAGTAGGGGCGCTGGGGCCGGGGCCGGGTGAACAAAAAAACAGCCTTTTTCCGTCAAGCTTTGGAAATTAATGGCGCCGGGGCGGGGCTGGGTGGAAAAAAGCAAAAAACCTTTTCCGGCAAACTTTAGGGATTAGGGCTACCCCCTAGGGAAGAGAAATTGCTAGAAATTGCTTCAAAAGCGGAATTGGTTAGGGCGCCAGCACTGCGCTGGCGAACCCTAAATTTAGACGGCCAGAGGCCGAAGATGCGCCAGCGCAGGTTCTGGTTTGATGCCCAGCAGGTACGCAGGATTTAAGGCAAGCAACCGTAAACCTTTAAGTAAATTGACCGAGAGCCCAGCAAGCCCTCCGTACTAGTACTACTACAACTACTACTACTACAACTACTACTACCAAGCTGTGGGAAGGTGTTCTGGCCCCGGCCCTGGCTGCGGGAAGGTGCCCCTCCCCGGGCCCTGGCTGTGGGAATGTGCCCCGGCCCCGGGAAGGTGCCCCGGCCTTGTGGCTGCGGAAAGCGGTGGGGGAAGGTGCCCCGGCCCCGGGCCCTCCGGCCCGGGCCCTGGCTGTGGGAAGGTGCCCCGGCCCCGGGCCCTGGCTGTGGGAAGGTGGTTTCCGGCCCCGGGCCCTGGCTGTGGGAAGGTGCCCCGGCCCCGGGCAACAAACCCCAGCCAACCCTCAACAATAAGAAAGCCTCAATTTAGTCTAGCCCGAACCAACAGAGAGCAATCGCGGAGCAGACAACGGGGCAGACGACGAGCTTGAAGGCTTATGCAACGGCCCACTAAAAGCAGTGAAACCACAAACACCCCCAAACCCCGGCAATCCTTCAACAATAAGAAAACTTCAATTTAACCTAGCCCGAACCAACAGAGAGCAATCGCGGAGCAGACGACAACTTTTGAGACTTAAGCAACGGCCCCCTTAAAGCAGTGAAACCACAAGAACCACCAAGACCCGGCAATCTCTTAACACTCACAGGGCTCTACACCTAACTTAACCCGAACAAACAGAAAACAATCGAGAGGCAGACGCAAAACTTTAGGACTTAAGGACCAGCCCCCCTAAAGCAGAGCAAGCGTTCGTGGGAGATGCTCGCGGTGCCTGTGAGCGCAGTCCACAGCCCCGCCCCCGGGCCCTGGCTGTGGGAAGGTGCCCCGGCCCCGGGCCCTGGCTGTGGGAAGGTGCCCCGGCCCCGGGCCCTGGCTGTGGGAAGGTGCCCCGACCCCGGGCAACAAACCCCAGCAATCCCTCAACAATAAAAAAGCCTCAATTTAGTCTAGCCCGAACCAACAGAGAGCAATCGCGGAGCAGACAACGGGGCAGACGACGAGCTTGAAGGCTTATGCAACGGCCCACTAAAAGCAGTGAAACCACAAGCACCTCCAAACCCCGGCAATCCCTCAACACTAACAAAGCTTCAATTTAGTCTAGCCCCAACCAACAGAGAGCAATCGCGGAGCAGACGACAACTTTTAAGGCTTAAGCAACGGCCCCCTCAAAGCAGTGAAACCACAAGAACCACCAAGACCCGGCAATCCTTTTACACTCACAGGGCTCTAAACCTAACTTAACCCGAACAAACATAGCACAATCGCAGGCAGACAACGGGGCAGACGACGAGTTTGAAGGCTTATGCAACGGCCCACTAAAAGCAGTGAAACCACAAGCACCCCCAAACCCCGGCAATCCCTCAACACTAACAAAGATTCAATTTAACCTAGCCCGAACCAACAGAGAACAATCGCGGAACAAACGACAACTTTTAAGACCTAAGCAACGGCCCGCTTAAAGCAGTGAAACCACAAGAACCACCAAGACCCGGCAATCCTTTTACACTCACAGGGCGCTAAACCTAACTTAACCCGAACAAACAGAGCACAATCGCAGGGCACACGCAAAACTTTAGGACCTAAGGACCAGCCCCCCTAAAGCAGAGCAAGCCTTCGTGGGAGATGCTCGGGGCGCCTGTGAGCGCAGTCCACATGGACCCCCTTAAGGCAGAGAAAAGCCTTCGGGTGAGATGCTCGCACTCGGGCCCCTCCGCCTCCGAGCCCCAACCCACCTCGCACCCCTGAAACTTCGCGAGGGGGGACCCGGCCGCGCCAGAAAAAGTTCAAAGGTTTCGATCCCCAACTAGCATTTTTTTAGGGACCAAGCAGCAGCCCCCTAAGAAAGCAAGCTGACAGGGTAACGCTACGCTGCAGCGAGTTGACTAGGGCGACGACTACGCTGTCGAACCCTAAACCCTAAATTTTAGACGGCTTGCGCCGAAGGTGCGCCAGCGCAGCTTCTGGTTTGATGTTCAGCAGGTACGCAGGATTTAAGGCAAGCAACGGTCGACCATAGGGCAGTTTCAGTAAATTGACAAGTTTTTTCTAAGTGCAACTGAACGGTTTAAGTAAATTGAAATGACCCAAGCAACACACCCAACCCTAAACCTTTAACCCTAAACCCTAAACCCGAAAACCCTAACCCCTAACCCCGAAAACCCTACCTAAACCCGAAAACCCTAAACCCTAAGCCTAAACCCGAAACCCCTAAACCCTAACCCTAACCCTAAACCCGAAAACCCTAAACCCTAAGCCTAAACCCGAAACCCCTAACCCCTAACCCTAAACCCGAAAACCCTCAACCCCTTAACCCGAAAAGCCTTAGCGTCCACAAGGGTTGGTTTCAGTAAATTGAAAGGGTTGCCCCCCCCCCCCCACGAGGGTTTAAGTAAGTTGAAAGGTTTAAGTATATTGAGAAGGTTAGCCCCCACGAGGTTTTAAGTAAATAAGATGACCCAAACAACCTACCCGCCACCCTAACCCCAAACCCCAAAAATGCGAGGGCGAACCCTAAACCCTGACGAACCTTACGTTCCAACCAACCCCAAGCCCTAACAAACAAACGCCCTAAAAGCACGCACTCACAAACCTGGCTGCCTCTGAGCCCCAAGCCACCTCCCAAAGCCGAAGGACCCTCAACACCCAAGCCTCGCGCACTCGGACCTCTCTGCCTCGCAGCCCCAACCCACCTGGAACCCCCGAAGCCTCGCGAGGGGGGCCCCGGCCACGCAAAAGCAGCAGCGACGAGCCTGGGCACAAAGAAAAGGGCAACTCCTAACAAACCCTGAACCCTACAGCCCTCTCAGAGCTTGCAAGAGGGTCCTCCACAGCCCTGCAAGAGGGTCTTCCCCAGCCCACAGAGGAGCTTTTGCTGCTCTCTCAGAACCTCTAAGAGCCTCTCTCAGAGGCTTTGCTGCTCTCTCAGAGGCTCTAAGCTGCCCTATCAGAGGCTCTAAGAGGGGTCTTGGTAGTGGGCTACAGCCCTCTCAGAGCCTGCAAGAGGGTCTTCCCAGCCCACAGAGGAGCTTTTGCTGCTCTCTCAGAACCTCCAAGACTCAGAGGCTCTGCTGCTCTCTCAGAGGCTCTAAGCTGCCCTATCAGAGGCTCTAAGAGGAGTCTTGGTAGTGGGCTACAACCCTCTCAGAGCCTGCAAGAGGGTCTTCCCCAGCCCACAGAGGAGCTTTTGCTGCTTTCTCAGAACCTCTAAGAGCCTCTCTCAGAGGCTCTGCTGCTCTCTCAGAGGCTCTAAGCTGCCCTATCAGAGGCTCTAAGAGGAGTCTTGGTAGTGGGCTACAGCCCTCTCAGAGCCTGCAAGAGGGTCTTCCCCAAGCCCACAGAGAAGCTTTTGCTGCTCTCGGCTCTAAGCTGCCCTATCACAGGCTCTAAGAGGGGTCTTGGTAATGGGCTACAGCCCTCTCAGAGCCTGCAAGAGGGTCTTCCCCAGCCCACAGAGGAGCTTTTGCTGTTTTTCAGAGGCTCCAAGAGCCTGTCTCAGAGGCTCTGCTGCTCTCCCTATCAGAGGCTCTAAGAGGGGTCTTGGTAGTGGGCTACAACCCTCTGAGAGCCTGCAAGAGGGTCTTCCCCAGCCCACAGAGAAGCTTTTGCTGCTCTCTCAGAGGCCCTAACAGCCTCTCTCAGAGGCTCTGCTGCTCTCTCAGAGGCTCTAAGCTGCCCTATCAGAGGCTCTAAGAGGAGTCTCGGTAGTGGGCTACAGCTTTCTCAGAGCCCGCAAGAGGGTCTTCCGGTCCACGATTACGTGGAATCGCCATCGCCACGGCGACGAATCCACTTCAGAGCCTCCAAGAGGGTGTTGCTGCTCTCTCAGAGGGGATCCAGAAACACTCCCGTGCCCTTAAGAGTTTAGAGTCTTAGTCTTGGCCACTGAGCCAAACTGGCTCAGAAATTGAGGGTTCCAAGACCATTAGTATTAGTAAGTAGCCCCAGCCCCAGCCCAAGCACCAGCCCCCCCAGCCCCAGCCCCAACCCCAGCCCTCCCCTGCCCTGCCCCGCCCTGCCCTCCCCTGACATGCCCGGCCCAAGCTGTGGGAAGGTGCCCCGGCCCCGCGCCCTGGCTGTGGAAAGGTACCCCTGCCCCGGACCCTCGCTGTGGGAAGATGCCCCGGCCCCGGGCAACAAACCCCAGCAAACCCTCAACAATAAGAAAGCCTCAATTTAGTCTAGCCCGAACCAACAGAGAGCAATCGCGGAGCAGACAACGGGGCAGACGACGAGTTTGAAGGCTTATGCAACGGCCCACTAAAAGCAGGGAAACCACAAGCACCCCCAAACCCCGGCAAACCCTCAACAATAAGAAAGCCTCAATCTAGTCTAGCCCGAACCAACAGAGAGCAATCGCGGAGCAGACAACGGGGCAGACGACGAGTTTGAAGGCTTATGCCACGGCCCACTAAAAGCAGTGAAACCACAAGCACCCCCAAACCCCGGCAAATTTTGTTTTGCCCCTCAACACTAAGAAAGCACTCTAGTTCTAGCACGAACCAACAGAGAGAATCGGGAGCAGACAAACGGGGCAGACGACGAGTTTGAAGGGCTTATGCAACGGCCCACTAAAAGCAGTGAACCAACCAGCACCCCCAACCCCCGGCAAATCCCTCAACAATAAGAAAGCCTCATCTTAGTCTAGACCGAAACAAGAGAGCAATCGGGGAGCAGACGACAACTTTTAAGGCTTAAGCAACGGCCCCCTCAAAGCAATGAAACCACAAGAACCACCAAGACCCGGCAATCCTTTTACACTCACAGGGCTCTAAACCTAACTTAACCCGAACAAACAGAGCACAATCGCAGGGCACCCGCCAAACTTTAGGACCTAAAAACCAGCCCCCCAAAGAAAACTCTTTTCGGGGGTTCTAGGGGGTGTCCCCCTGGCGCGGTCCAGCAACAAGCGAGTGCTGGCGGGGTCCAGGGCGAGGAGTCCTGGCGGGGGGTCTGGGGGGCAGCGCCCCCCAGGATCACGGTAGTGAATATTTACGATTCGTAAAGAATCTCATGAAAATTCCGTAAGCCCACTTTCGCGAGGGGGGACCCGGCCGCGCCAGAAAAAGTTCAAAGGTTTCGATCCCCAACCCGGAAAAAGTGCCGGAAAACACGATTGTCAGAAACGGGTTTTTTTACCAAACCCCAGCAAACCCTTAACATTAAAAAAGACTAAATTTAGTCTAGCCCGAACCAACAGAGAGCAATCGCAGTGCAGACAAGGAGTTTTAAGGCTTAAGCAACAAGCCCCTTAAAAGAAAGGGATGCAGCTGCTGGCTTCGCGTGAGATGCTTAGGGCGCCTTTTAGCGCAGTCTCAAAAAACTGCGCTGGCGAACCCTAAACCCTAACCCCTAAACCCTAAACCCTAAACCCTAAACCCTAAACCCTCTCTCTCAAATGAGTATTTAAATGTTGAGCCATTTTTTCGGCACGGACCCCCCAATGTTGAGCCAATTTTTCGGCAGGACCCCCCAATGTTGAGCCAATTTTTCGGCATGACCCCCCAATGTTGAGCCAGTTTTTCGGCAGGACCCCCCAATGTTGAGCCAATTTTTCGGCAGGGCCCCCCAATGTTGAGCCAATTTTTCGGCAGGACCCCCCAATGTTGAGCCAATTTTTCGGCAGGACCCCCCAATGTTGAGCCAATTTTTCGGCAGGACCCCAATGTTGAGCCAATTTTTCGGCAGGACCCCCCAATGTTGAGCCAATTTTTCGGCAGGACCCCCCAATGTTGAGCCAATTTTTCGGCAGGACCCCCAATGTTGAGCCAATTTTTCGGCAGGACCCCAATGTTGAGCCAATTTTTCGGCAGGACCCCCCAATGTTGAGCCAATTTTTTGGCATGAACCCCAATGTGGAGGCAAGTATCGGCAGGACCCCCAATGTTGAGCCAATTTTTTCGGCAGGAACCCCAATGTTGAGCCAATTTTTCGGCAGGACCCCCCAATGTTGAGCCAATTTTTCGGCAGGACCCCAATGTTGAGCCAGTTTTTCGGCAGGACCCCCCGTCCCACAAGTGTTGCACCAGGTTTTCGTCAGGACCCCAGGGTTTGGGCTCTAGGGTTTAGGGCCTAGGGTTTGGGCTTTAGGGTTTAGGGCCTAGGGTTTGGCCTTTAGGGTTTAGGGCCTAGGGGGGGTTAGGGTTTAGGGCCTAGGGCGTTAGGGTTTTTAGGGTTCAGACAGAAGCCGTGTGGGCTAACAAGTTACGCTTTTGAACACTTTCAGCACTTTTTTTCCCTAGGGGGTTAGGCCCTAATCCCTAAGTGTGCGGAAAAAGGGTTGTTTGTTGTTTTTGTTTTTTCACCCAGACCCGCCCCAGGCCGACCAAATTTCCAAAGCTTGACGGAAAAAAAGGCGTTTTTTTGTTCACCCGGCCCCGGGCCCCAGCAGCGACCTACTCCGTGAGTTTGGCGGAAACTGTTTTTTTTGTCAACCCTGTCCCGGCCACGGCCTAAAAAGATTGGTGGAGTGTGTTTGCATTTTTTGTCCACCCCCCGGCCCCGGCGCCCCTAATCCCTAAAGTTTTGCGGAAAAAATTTTTTTTTTGGTCCACCCGGCCCCGGCCCCGGCCTAAAGATTGGTGGATTTTTTTCGTACACACGGCCTCGCCCCTTTTCCCGATTTTTTGGCTGATTTTTTTTTGTCCACCCGGCCCGCCCCGGCGCCCCTAATCCCTAAAGTTTGGCGGAAAAAGCTGTTTTTTGTCCACCCGGCCCGGCGCCCGTAATCCCTAAAGTTTGGCGGAAAAAGTTTTTTTGTCCGCCCGGCCCCAGCCCCGGCCGCTTAAAGTTTGGTGGATGATTTGTCCACCCGGCCCCGGCCCCGGCACCCTCAATCCCTAAAGTTTGGCGGAAAAGCCTTTTTTTGTCCACCCGGCCCCAACCCCCGGCGCCCCCTTCTGACCTTGCCCTGGACCGCTTCCTTCCCCTCCCTGCACCTTTTCACGTGGCCCCCTTCCCACGAAACCCTTTCCCATGAAGCCCTGCCCCTGCATCCCTGGCTTTTTTGGCCCTTTGGCTGGTGCCCCTGAGCCCCCGAACTACGTCCAAGCCCCCAAACTGGGTTTTTTGCTTTTTCCACAAATTTGGTTTTTCTTTTTGCAGGCCCCCTCCAAGCCCCCAAATTGTGTTGGCGTTCTCCAGCGGGGTTGTGGCCATCGCAACCTTGTAACGGCGAGGAGTTGTCTTTGCGCTTTTCACACACATGGAGCAACCTTTTTTCCAGTTGGCTGGAGAAGCGTTCAGCTTTTTCGGCCAAGAACTCTCACCTGAAGTGCGGCGTTCGACTTCCCAACAAGCAAAACAAACTCCACTTGCAGTGCCGGGTACCGCCGCGATTAGCGAAGCAGTTCTCACCTGAAATGTGGTGTTGGATGCCGCAATAGGCAAAGCATTTCGAGAATTTTCCGAAGCTTCAACCTTTCACACGGCGCTGCAGAAAATGGTTCCACGCCAACTTGGAGCCGGACGTTGCAGCACGCACATCATGCGAAATTGCTCCGACGCTCCACTACAACCTACATGCCGGTAAAAAGGGTATGTGTTTGAGGTTGGGCTGGGGCAGAGAGCCAGCACCTAGACACTGATTCTGCAATTGGCATACAGTCCATGCCATTGGCGCTAGCTATGAATGACTGAGCTGCTGGCTTCTAAGCCGAAAGGCAACTTGATCGAGGACCTTGCTCACGCCACCTCTGGAGCCATGGTCTAGCAAGTCGCAGGCTTTGTTCGCATGGAATTGGACTGAGAATTCACGTTTTCCGCGGCGGTGCTCATTCTATATGTCGTGTGAAAACTGCAAGATCATCTCCCCGGTAGCCCCTCTGATCCTTGTCTCGTCAGCGACCCTTTCGGCAGTGTCTGCTGCTAGCTGCTGGGATGGACGTGGTGAAGTATCGTGTTAACATACCACCCATGAGTAAGAATGCCATATTCAAGCAATATCATCCTATTACTTGCGAGGGAGCGAGCTGGAAGAGACAAGACATCAGTTGCGGGCTCGCTTCTGTCTCCCGGCTCTGCATTCCGGACAGAATTTCGGCCGCGTCAGTCCAGGTGCATGAACCTCTTGATACAGCTTCTGGCATTTTGGGTTCTGGCACTTGTGCCATCCAGTGGACGCCCTGGTGCCACGGACTGCGCAATTGGAGCAATGGCTACTGCTATCATTGCCCGCTGCACGAAGGCCAAAGGGTTGGTCGCAGCCCCTGCACAGGAACCAACCTCCACGCAGGCGCTTCGCTTTGGGACCCACCTCCTCTTGGCAGTCCTTGCATACCGCACAGCCGCGTGGCAGGGTGCACATGCTGGACTCGAAAGCATTGGCAAGCTTGGTCGTTCCGCACGTATAGCATGTTAAAGTGCGTTGATTGCGAGCACAATTCGTACACATCTTCTTGGCATCCGGTGCTTCTTGGCGCAGCTGCGCTACTGGGAATGCCGCCGCCATCTTGTGGCAACCACATGCGTCGCACAAGTGCTTGGTGAAGATCTCGGCGCCTGTGATTTTGCGTTTTCCCGAGGTTTTCTCGCCCTTCTCGCAGTGCAAGCACTTGGCCGCCCGGTTGGCTCGCACGTTGTTCCACTCGACGAAGGAGAAGTTCGCGAAGTCTTTCACGTGGCCACAACTTCCGCAGGCAGCGAAGGGGTTCCTGCTCTCGCGCCATGCCTTCCAATCGACGCGCTCTTTGCGGAGAGTCTTCAGCAGCAGATCGGGCCCTTCGGGCGCTCCGCGCTGGAACAGCCAGAGGGGGAAGGGGCGCAGAATGAGCACGTCCTCACGGCTGCGGACACGGCTCGCCGCCACGGTGCCCAGGGTCTGGTGGACGTTCTTGTCCACGTTCAGGTCGAGCAGCGTGGCATCCAGCGTCTTGCCCTGGCTGCTGTGAGCCGTCATCGTGAAGGCCGGGGTCAGCTGCAGCTGCTTTCCTTCAGGACTTTTGGTGCGAGATTGGTCTACAATCAATCTAAATTCTCATATTCCTGGCCAGCTGTTTTCAAGCTGCTTTCAAGAAGAGCTGCAAGGCACAGTGGACTACCTGCAAGTCCTGACAAATATTTGAAACGGACGGTTCTTCAGGCCAATGCAGCTAAGCGTCGTTTCACCTTCAGGACAGGGTGTTCGCGCCCGTGGTCCAGATACCATGTTTCTGTTACAGGCCGCAGGGGATAGATGCCGGGCTCGGGCGTGCCGGGAAGCTGAAACTTGACGTCCGGGAATTTGACGTACACCACTTCGGGCTGCTGGTCGTTTTCGGGCCACACCCAGGAATGCACGTGACCGCAGCGCCCGCGCAGCAGGAACTTGTCGGACCGGTCCACGTGGTCGGTGAGGGCGACGGGCATGCCGATAGCGAGGGGGAGCAGGCCGCAAAGATCTCCCGTATGTCGGTCGTGGTACTGCAGCCATTTTCTTTTGGCCTCCTTGCTGCAGTCCTCGGCTTGAAGAGCTTTGGCCTCCGCCACGTCCTTGGCCACCGACCACCTGAGAGGAGCTCCGGATTCTTTGCTGTAGGCTCTCGCCTTGTCTTTGTTGATCTGGTAGCGAGCGTCGTTATTGGCCACGATGACCACCGCCTTCCGGAACTTGGCCTCCTGCAGCCGCGGATCTGCGTCGGAGATGATGACTCTGCGGCGCGACTGCTTCTCGGCTTCCGACAGGGTGCAGCCTTCCACAGGGATGCCGTGCAAGTACTTCCAGTTCTCTTCCGACAGATAGCCATGCCGAAGTTGCTCCACAACCTCGTTCCACCACTCGTCGGAGCACCGCAGAGTTTCCGTCAGCTCGGTGACGCCTTGGACCGCTCCGCGCCAGAAAAGGTCCCGACCCCGCTCGACGAGAGGGTCCGTGCTCTTGTCGACCCCGCTGGCAGACTTCAAGCTGTGGGGAACGTCCGCAATGAAGCCGCCCTCCGGCGGCGGGAACTGGAAGAAGTCGCCCATGAAGATCATGTTGATGCCTCCGAAATCTCTTTCACGCCCATGACCGTCCAGCTTGAACTCGTCTTTGCTGCTCTTGTTCTCCCGCTGTCGTTGCTCCATGCGGGCCAAAAGCTTCGCGCTGACCATGCTGATCTCGTCCACGATCACCCACCGCCGGAAGCGGATGCCCTGACCGAGAGGATTGTCTCCCTCGGTCGGCTGCCCACTCCTGTTGAAGCCGTAGGCCCTGTGTATGTTCTTGCCGCGGATGTCCGCCGCGTTCACTGCTTGGAGCGCCACGACCTCGTACTCGTGGCCCTGGGTGTACTTCAGCAAGTCTTCGAAGAGCTCGCGAAGGAACTGCAGGATGTGGGACTTGCCGACGCCGGGCGGCCCGTGGAGCAACCAGATCAACGGCTCTGAGGTCTTCCTGATTGAATCCTCCGGTCTGATGAGGTTGAGCTCAACCATGACTCTGTCCACGACGAGCTCGAGGAACTCGTGCTGCTTGGCATTCACGGCCCCGCGCACTCGGTCGCTGTGGAGCCAGTCGAGGAGCTTGGCGGCGGTCACGGGCTCCTGAGCCTGCACCTCGGGGCTTCGCTCGTCCCTGCGCGTGGTTCGTCTATCCTGTCCTTTCTCGCCTCGGACCCGCGAATCGATGGCGGCTTGCCTCACCCGCTGATGGTCCGTCACGGGCTCCTTAACGGATAGCTCGAGGAACCTGTTCCTGGCCTCCGCGTCGGGTCCACCTTCATCGTTTCCTTGCAGCCAAATGGCTTGCGACAGCGCGAACATCTGCTTGGTGCGGTCGGCATGCGTCTGCACCTCCTTGCCCGCATCGCCAGACCCCCCTCGAACGTGCGTTTCCATCGCCAGCGTGAGGTCGTCCTGCAGGCACCGACTCAAGCCTAGAATTTTTATTTCCCAACGAAACTTCCGTTTGCGCGCGTAACGGGAAACCCTTAACCACGCTGCAGTTAAACCCTGTGCAAGCACTCTCTTTTTTTCTCCTAGCGGACATGGGGGGTCAGTTCGGGCCCGATCTTCGGGCACTGAAACGAAGGATGCCGCTGGCATCTGTCTGAAAAGAACGACCGCTGGTCGCAGGTAAGGCGAACGACTGGTTGACCCCCCTCCTGCCCCCTACCAGGGGTGTCTCAGTACTACTGGAGACAAAGGTGAAACTTTCTTCGACCCACAGGGTCGCTGCAGTCTACTACTAGCTACTCTGCGTTGTTGACGGCCTACGGACTATGTACAGCAAAGCACGCTGTGCTGAAGATGAGATCTCTGCTAGAGATAGAACAAGGAGCGCTGCTCCGGCAGCTCTGCTGCCACAAGCGTGGTCCCAGACCCCGCATACTATACAGGGTGTGGTGGGTGGGATAAAAACTTTTGGATCACAGATCCACTTCAAGCCGAAAGCTGCACGGCAAAGTTTGTCTAGTGTTCACAACACACAAGTGAAAACACTGTTTTCCTTTTACGACAAAACTTTGTCTACACTTTCGGCGGGAAATAAAACCCATTCACGCACGCATGATGGAAGCTTATTTCCCAACGAAACTTCCGTTTGCGCGCGTAACGGGAAACCCTTAACCGCGCTGCAGTTAAACCCTGTGCAAGCACTCTCTTTTTTTTCTCCTAGCGGACATGGGGGGTCAGTTCGGGCCCGATCTTCGGGCACTGAAACGAAGGATGCCGCTGGCATCTGTCTGAAAAGAACGACCGCTGGTCGCAGGTAAGGCGAACGACTGGTTCACCCCCCTTCAAGGCACTCGAAGCCTTACTCACCCCCCATCTAGTCCGCGCCGAGTGACAAGGCCAACAGCACTGCGTTGGGAGGAAGGAATTAGCGCTCTGCGCCAAGTTTCTCAGTCTCTTCCCACCAGTCTCTGCTGGGGCCATCAGTAATGTTGCTGACGGTGGGCACGCGGAAGAAAGCAGCCCTGCACTGCAGGGACTCCTCCACGTCGACTGCCTGCGATACTATCGCGGCGCCTGCCGCCTTCCTTGTGAAGGCTTTGTGTAGGGATGTACGCGCTGCGTCATTGTCAATCCACACGAACAGGTCACTGCCTGCTATGTGCTTCGCCCACAACTGTAGGCTCAGCAAGTATGGCAGCAGCTCGCACTCGAAACGAGCTGTTGCTTCTGAGCTCTAGCGACCCACTGGGTCGCTACGTGGCGGCTAATCTGTAGCCCCCAGGGTGCTTGCGATTCCCTTGCCTATGGGCACTGCTCCAAGGCCGCACTTGGGGAACAGACGTGGGGATTCACACGACGTTTATGCCTGCAAAAGAGCAAGGGAGAGGGCCCTTAGCAACCCGCAGTGGCCCTTACGGACTCGCAGCGGGCTTGTACAACAAAAAATCGGCCATTTGCAGGCAATTTAAGGACTAAAAGTACCTGCTCGCACTGTGAGACAGGTGCTGGAGAAAGGAGTCTGCACTTGTGCCTCCCAGAGCTGAGAAGCGGCGGCTGCTGCACTGCAGCAGCGGGCACGAACGGGTGATACAAGCCCCTTCGTTGCGCGTTGCGCGGCAGAGCAGCGCACTGCGTTTGATGTTCAATGTTCTTCCCCCAGTCTCGGTTGGGGCCAGCAGTGCAAGTAACATCAGGCTCTGGGGCCTTGTGCGCGCACTGCGCGGCGCTGTCTTAAAGCAACACAGAAGCTCGTCATTACTAACGCGAGCCCACAGAAAAGCAGCGGGCAGGGGGCCCTTAGCAGCTCGCAGGGGCCCTTAGGGACTCGCAGCGGGTCCTTGCACCAAAAGGTTCGCCATTTACGAGCAAATTTAGGCTTGAAACCACCTGCCCGCACTGTGAGTCAGGTGCGGTAGAAAACAGTTTCCACCGGAGCCTTCCAGAGCTCAGCACGCTTCAACTGAGGCTGAGCAGATAGGGTGGAACACGAGCTGCGGTTTCTGCCAGATTGCTCCCAGCAGTTTTACAACTGCCTCACTGAGGCAATTCAGCAAGGAAAGCACCTAAAGCCTCACTGAGGTCAGTCGATGCACCGCCCTGGTAAGTAACAGATCTCCGGGGCACTGCCCTGGCGTATGGAGTGAAAGCGTTACTTTCACTGCTGTTCGCGCGCCAGTCGCGCCGCCAAAGGCGCAGTTGAACCAGTGCTGCAGACACTGCAGGGCACGGCGCGGACTCCGCGCAAGAGTCCCAAGCGGCGTGGTTGGCAGCACTGCTGTGCGCAGGGCTAGGCAGGGCGCATGCTGCCGCCAAGAAAACCGCATGGTTGGCCACTGGGCTCTCGCTGTGGGGCCCTTAGAGACTCGCAGCGGGCCGTTAGGGACTCGCAGTTGACCCTGGGACAGGAAAGTCAGCAAAACGCGAGCATTTGAAGTGCAATTTAAGCAGCACCTCGCGCGACGGCGCTACAGGGCAGGCCTACTAGGCCTGGGGCCTGGCGGCCTACAAGGTTTCAGGAGTCACTTGTGGGCGCTCCTCTTGCCAGGCAGACAGAACAAGAGGCCTACTAGGCCTGAGTCTGTTATACCAGAAAATTGTGAGCTGCAAGGCCATAGGGACACCAGTGAAAACCTCTCTGCCAGTGATGACCACGCGCCGACTGGGCAGACATAAGGAGAATCCTACTAGGTTTGGGACCAGTTGCCTTTGAAGCTGGGAGCCTACAAGGCCACAGAAGTCTCCTGTCATCACTTTCACTGACGATTCACATCGCGATGACACAACAACAAGCCAGCGAGGCTTGGGGCTACTAGGCCTGACGTAGAATAACGTGCCTACCAGGCACGTTAACGAGAGCCGACTAGGCCTCGCGCCAGTAGGCCTTGGCAACATCTGCCTCTGACGATCGTATGCCGACTCGGCGCGTGAGACCTACGAGGCTTAATGAGGCCGCTGGGGGGCCTAAAGGCCGCGGGCCTGCGAGGTTGCAAGAGTCTCCTCTTTGTTACCGGTGACGAGACACAACACAAGCCTGCTAGGCTAGAGGCCAGCAGGCCTGCTTGAAAACAACCTGCCTACCGGGCACACAAGCGGGAAGCCGACCCAGGCCGGCAGGCCTTGGCGACTTCTGCCACTGACAATTGAATGCCTCGCCCCAGACATTCATCTCAACCGGAGGTAGGCGAACCGAAACCACGACCGTCTCTGACAGTTGGTCTGGGCCGGGGGCCACTGGCCCCGCAGGACTCCCGCTGGAAGAAGCCCCTGTGAGCAACGCCTCTGCTAAGGCACGGCCGGTACTGCCGGAAAGACCCTGGGCGAGACTTCCCGAACCGCTTCGAAGCCGAGAGGCGGGCCTGGGGCCGACTTGGCCACTGGGGATGCCCCACGCAGACTTAGCGAAGCAGATGCAAAACCAAAGCTTACTAAGCCGGATAATTGGAGCCAGCGCGAACAGAGCCTACCAGGCGCGAAAACTGTAAACCTACTAGGTCACAAAGACAGCTATCGGCCCTTTTCCTGCACGGACGAACACGTGCCTATCAAAGGGAAAGAAAAACAGGGCCTATTGGTGCCCACCGTAAAGGCAGCTTAAACAGAGCCTACTAGGTCTGGAAACTGTGAGCCTACAAGGTCACAGAGTCAGCTGTTTTCCGCCACTGGCGCGTGCCTACGAGGCAGATGCAGAAACAGAGGCTACTAAGCCGGATGATGTGAACCCACTGTGAAGACAGCGCGAGCAGAGCCTGCTAGGCCTGAAAACTGTGAACCTAAAAGGTCACAGAGTCAGTTGTTCTCCGCTACTGCTAGCCTCTAAGGCTAGGACCGTCAGCTATGTTGCTGTCGGCGGGGACTCGAAAGAAGGCCGCTCTGCACTGCAAAGTTTCCTCCATGTCCACTGCCTGTTGATACTATCACGGCCTTGTGTAGAGACGAGCGCGCTGCGACGTCTATCACTGACAGCTGCATGCCTCGTCCAAGACATTCCTTGTCCCAGACCTCACCTAGACCGCTCCCGGTCCAGGGTGGGCGAGCCGAAACCAAGACCGTCTCTGACGGTTGGTTTGGGCTGGGAACCACGGGCTCCGCACGACTTCCACTGGAAGAAGCCCCTGTGAGCAAGGCATCTGCTGGAGCAGCTGCTTGCGGTGTGGCCGGCACTGCTGGCACGAGCTTGGGCGAAAGCTCCAGGCGGGGCTGGGGCCGACTGGGCCACTGGAGCTGCCCCACGGCAAACGGAGTTTCTGTGCTGAGTGCGGCGCGTGGTCTACTAGACCGGGGGCAGGTTTCCAGCGGGCTGCCACTGGCAGGGATTTGGGCCAGGCCGTGTCTAGCGCCAAGCCGTGTTCGGCGAGAACAAGTCCGTTAATAGAAGACCGCCTGCGCCGGCCGGCCTCTGGCACGGGGCCTGGGAAGAAGCAAGAGCCAATGGCCTTGGCTTCTACACGAGAGCGCTCACGCGAGGAACGCAAGCGGTCCCACCAGAACGAAGACCAACAGAGGCAGCGCAATGCGCACACCAGAGGAGTGCACTGGGTTCACTGCAGTTTCCGCAAAGTGGCAGGCAAGAACGCACTGCGCTCGGCCTGCTGTTTGTTCCCAGTGGGCTCTGGGGCTGTCTTACTAAGGCAATTTTTTAATTGCAATAATTAATTAACCACCAAATTGCGGGCAGCAGCGCGCTTCACTGAGCGTGCTGTTTGTTTTCCCAGTAGCCTCTCGGGCTGCCTTACCGAGGCAAGTTTCCACCGTAGCAACCGCAAGGTTGGCAGGTAGCAACGCACTGCGCTGAACTTGCTGTTTGTACACAGTATTTACTGCTGCGGCCTTCCGAAAGCAACTTTGCATTGCCGCAACCGCAAAGTGGCAGGCAGCAACGCATCTAGCCTGCTGTTTGTTCCCAGTGTTCACTGGGTCTGCCTCACTGAGGCGATATGTCACTGTAGCAGCCACGTATTGGCAGGTAGGAACGCACTGCATTCAGCCTGCTGTTTGTTCCCAGTAATCTCTGGGACCGCCTTACTAAGGCAACTGTAATGTCGTGGCTTCACAACGACAAAGCAGCAGGCAGCGAGGCACTGCGGTTGCACTGCGCACTGCGCAGTACTAGCCGGTGCCGGATGACTGCCAGGGAACGCTGAGCACAGGGTACTAACTGCCACTGGCAGGAACCACTGGTAGAAGTGGCTACTGCCCACGGCAACCAGCAGAAAGCTAGAAGCCGTGATTTATCCCGCTGGCTGCCTTGCAGCGGCAGCCTTGTCGGGCTGTGGAGGCCTTCTGCACTGCAAACTTTGCAGTTGTCTCCAAGCACGCGTTCGCTGCAGTCCGCCTTTGGCGAGTGCGCCAGACGAAGTGGCGCATGTAACTGCGTACACTGACGCATTCGCGCAGCCTGTCTGAGATTGAAGGGCCCGCACAATTGCATCTCTGAGCATGCTGTAGTGCACCTGCACCAGATTCGCTGGCTCTGTTATCCTTAAACCAAAACTGAGCTCCGCGAAAACGTGTTTTAGTGGACAAAGGCCGCTCGCAGCAGACACTGTCTGCGTGCGTACGCACTGTGTGTGCGCTCTTGCAGTGCCTGCGTGAACGTGGTCGTCCTGTGGAGAGGCCGCCCGCGGCAGACGCTGTCTGCGGAGGTGTCTGCGGCGTCCGCACTGCGTGTGCGTCTTCCTGTTTCCAAGGCACTGTGCGGGACCACGGTGCTATGCGAGGGCCATTGGCTGGTTTACTTGAAACGAAACCAGGCATCTTATAGAGCATCTCAGGGCCGTGTGCAACACACACAGCTCTGTCTGTGTGAGTCCGCGCTGTGAGTGCGCTCCCACGTTGAAAGGAACTGGCGGGATGAGGGAGCTATGTAAGAGCCACTGGCTCTCGTCTCTTGAAGCAAAAACTGAGATTCACGAAAGCGCGGCACGTGGACAGAGGCCGCTCGCAGCAGACACTGTCTGCGAGGCTGAAAAAGTCGGCCATTCGCACACAATTTGAAGCCTAAAACTGCCTGCTCACACTGTGAGTCACGCGGTGAAATCGAATCTCTGCTGGTGCTGCTCAGAGCTGAGAAGCAACGGCTCCTGCGCTGCAGCCAAAGGTGCCACCTGCGTCTTGGAAGCACGCACAGGCACACGTCACGGACTCAGAGGGCGCGTAGCAAGAGAGTGGCCCATAGTATGGGTTGCGCATCACGGACGCGCGAGGACTTGCTTGCTGGAGCCCTCCGAGTCTGCAACTGTCATTATAGACACTGTCCAGTTAGAAAACCGGGCGTAGAGAGGCCGCAGACACTGTCCGAGCGCTGGGCTGGACCGGCGGTAGCCCAGGAAGCACACAGAGGCGAGTTTGCTTACGAGCAAGCATTTGCTTGGGGCGACGCGCCTCGTCAAGGCAGGGCATGAGGCACTGCAACTGCCAAGCCTGCTTGAGATGCCTGCGGTCCCGGGCACTGCCCTGGGATGACCAATAGGCCCACTCGTGCAGCAGTGGCGCTGCCACAGGAACGCACGCTGTCTGCCCATCGACCCGAGAGTGCTTTGTGGGCACTGCCCTTAAAAATGGCTGCATGACCACTGCATCGCTTCCCTAGCAGGTTGAGCACTGCTCGAAACTGCTGGGGTGTGCCGCAGCGGCAGCAGGGCCTGGCGCGTACTCCACACAAAGACCCATGACCGACGTCAAGCGTGGCCTAACTGTTTGCTAAACAGTACGGAGCCCGCATGAAGGTCGCAGGCCTCAGGGCGCTGCCCTGAGGTTTAGGATGCGAAGAAACGGCAGCACTGCTGCCTGCTTGTCGACAGCCCTGCTGCACAAAACTGGAAGCCCCGCAACAGCAACAGCCGGACTCCGCACCAAGATCTTGACGGGCAACAGGCACCGCCATCACTGCTTACTCAACAGTGAGCAGCATGCATGAAGATCTCAAGCCATGAGGCACGCGACCTGCACTAAACCTGGCCGTTTGTTTACTAAACGGGAAGGAACGTGCATGAGGACCGCGCGCTCCGCCTGCACTCCTCGGGGCGCTGCCCTGAGGTTTGACATGCGAGGCATCAGCGGCACTGCTGCATGCTTGGCATTAGCGCGGCCGTACGTTTACGCTGCGTTGTAGGACAGCAGCGACCGCGGTGCTGACGCTAACGCCGCACCAAAACAAACGATGCCACACTATTTGCGAAACGAAAAGAAACCACATCACATGCCTGTTTGCTGCTGGCCTGCAGCACGGCTGCATACGCAGGGTTGGCGCGAACTTCGCACCAAAATCCCGACCGGGACGAAGCATTGCCATAACTGTTTACCAAACCGAACGCCGCGCCAAAACCACGGCCGGCAACATCGTTGTCACACTGCTCACGAAACAGCAGGGAGCCGCGTGAACATTCCAAGCCTCGAGGCACTGCCCTGAGGTTTAGGATAGAGGCAACGGCAGCACTGCGACCTGTTTGCCTGTAGCACTGCTACATCCACAGGGCTTTGCGCGAACTTCGCACCAAAATCCCAACCGGGACGAAGCGTCGCAGCATTGTGGACCAAACAGTAGGAAGCATGCAAAAACACTTCCTGCTTGGGCAAGGCACTGCCCTGAGGATAAGTATGCCAGACATTAGCAGCGCTGCTGCATGCTGACACGTAACACGGCTACAAACCACGCTACACTCGAAAGTCTGAAGGCCTCAAACCTCAGGGCACTTTATTCAAGCGTATGAGGCGAGGCATTAGCAGCACCACTGCATGCGTGCCTGCAGCACTGCGCTGCGAACAACATGCTTTGGGGGCCGACCCTGCAACAGCAACGGTCGCAGGGCCTAGCGCGGAGTTAACAACAAGACCCTGACGGACACCAAGCATTGACAAACTGTTTACTAAACAGCAAGAAGCAGGCGAAGGAGTGCAAGCCTCGATGCACTGCCCTGAGGTGTAGGATGCGCAGGCAAAACTGCCGCCTGCATGCCTGTAGCACTGCTACACGCACGGCTGCCTTGGGGGAAAACAAGAGCAGAGGTTCACAGCTTATTGCGGACTCCGCACGAAAGCCTGGACCCACACCAAGCATTGGCAGACAGTGCACTAACCACCAAGAATCAAGCGGAGGGCCCTACTCCTCGAGGCACTGCCCCGGGGTTTAGGAAGTGAGGCATCGGCAGCACTGCTGCCTGCCGAAGCTGCACTGAAGGACCTGTGGGAGCAGGCCGCGCCAAAACTTGACAGCATGGAGCATTCACAACACAGTTTACTGAAAACTAAAAAGCCTGTAGGGCGGCCTCAGGCCTCGGGACACTGCCCCCAGCTGACATCCAGCATATTTATGACTGCGAAAAGGAGATAACTTATCTCCTAATGTTGACATCCTCACGAACATCCACTTGAGCACACTGGAGGAATCGAGGGACAAGCGGCACTGCCGAGTCCGTGCTGGCGTCACTCACGAAGCGAATGGATACCACCGACGCCAAGCTTTGGCCAAGGTGCCAATGCAAACTTTGCATTAAGGGCTCGGGCTCTGGGGCCTTGTGCGCGCACTGCACGGCACTGCCTTAAGGCAACACAGAAGCTCGTCATTACTAATGCGAGCCCGCAGGAAAAGGCGGGCAGGAGGCCCTTAGCAACTGGCAGGGGCCCTTAGGGACTCGCAGCGGGTCCTCACACCAAAAGGCACACCATTTACGAGCACTTTAAATAGGCTTGGAACTACCTGCCTGCACTGTGAGTCAGACACGGCGGAAAACAGACCCCACCGAGGCCTCCCAGAGCTCACTCAACGGCGAAATCGGAGTGATCGTCACTGACGTCCTCCGCAACGACGCGGGTGGCACTGCTCACAACCCACAAGAGATAACTTACCTCTTCATTGCATACCTCTCGCAAGGCCTGCTCGAGGATATCTGGCAGACTGCGCTGCGAACAAAAAGCAAAGCGACACGGCACTGCCGAAGACGCCTCGGTGCATGCCGCTGGCCAAAGGGTTACTAACCCCAGCACTGCAAGGCTACAGTGCCAGTATGGACTCCGGTTGCACGTGCGCCCTGCGTTGTCCATGGCTCTGCCGGACAGTGATGCTAGGAGGTGGCATTGCACCGGGACCGACGACGTACGTGGAGGCTGCAGCAAGCCGCCTGCGCTTTCCCACTGGCAGGCCGAGGCTGCGTTTTCCTGTGTTTACTCCCTTCGCTGAGGGTGCGAACAAAGCTACCCGTGCCATTGTCTTTACCATCCTTGTGGTAGGCGTAGCCACTGGCCTCCATTTTCTTTCTGACGCGCCCTTCTCAGGCAAGGAGGTGCTTAAGCCTCGACTGTAACTTAGCGTGTCATCTTCCTCCCCACTGGGGGGGCCAAGCACACGCGGCGCTGCTTGTGCGTGCTTGCAGCACTGCCACAGGCACAAGCCAGCAGGTGCACCCAACAAGAGAAGAATGCATGACCACCTGGAGCCTTGGGGTGCAGACGTGAGGCCTAGGATGCCAGGCATCGGCCGCACTGCTGCCTGCCTGCTCGCAGCACTTTCTCGTGCAGAACCTGCACGCAAAACCTCCAACGGCGCTGCCGCAGAAGTGGCAATGGGCAGCCACAATACTGTTGACACAATTGTCTAACCAGCAGATGCCTGCAAGGCGGAAACCTCGGGGCACTGCCCTGGGGTTTAGGACGCGAGGCGTATGCAGTGCTGCTGCCTGCGTGCCTGCAGTACTAAACGGATGAACCTGAAGCCTCGGGGCACTGACCTGAGGCTAAGGACGCAAGGTAGCGGCATCACTGCTGCCTGCCTCCTCGCAGCACTGCTGCATGCATAAGCTGCACTGCAGAACCACCAACAGCGCGGCTGCAGGGACACTGTCACAAAGCAGCAGATGCCGGGAAGGGGGCTTCAGACCTCGGGGCACTGCCCTGGGCGTTGGGATGCGAGGCGTAGGCAGTGCCGCTGCCTGCCGGCCTGCAGCACCAAAAACATGAACCTGGAGCCTCGGGACACTGACCCGAGGTTTATAATGCTATGCATCGGCAGCACTGCTGCCTGGTTACTTGCAGCACTGCTGCATGCAGAAGCTGAACTGCAGAACCACCAATAGCACTGCTGCAAGGACGCTGTTTACAGCGGGGCACTGCCCTGGGGTTTAGGATGCGAGGCGTAGGCGGCGCTGCTGCCTTCCCGCCTGCAGCATGAAAACCAAAACCTGTAGCCTCGGGGCACTGACCGGAAGTTTTGACACTAGGCCTCGGCAGCACTGCTACCGGGTTACTCGCAGCACGGCCGCATGCAGAAGCTGCACTGCAGAACCACCCTGTTAACTGAACAGCCGATGCCTGCAAGGAGGCCACGAACCCCGGGGCACTGCCTCGAGGTTGAGGATGCGAGGCTTAGGCAGTGCTGCTGCCTGCCAGCCTGCCTGCAGAACGAAAAACATGAACCTGAAGCCTCAGGGCACTGACCTAAGGCGTATGATACTAGGCATCGGCAGCACTGCTGCCTGGTTACGTGCAGCACTGCTGCTTGCAGAAGCCGAACTGCAGAACCACCAACAGTGCCGCTGCAGAGCGACACCGAGCAGCACAACACCGCTTACTAAACAGTGAGCAAACCGCATGAGGGTCCCAAGCTTCGGGGCACTGCCCTGAAGTTTCGGATGAAAGGCATGGGCAGCACTGCTGCCTGCCTGCCAGTAGCGCTGCTACGGCACCGTCCATGGCACTACAGAAACTACCGGCCCGACAGAGGGGCTACTAGCCCAGCACTAATCTACCAGAAAATCACTTTGGATCAAAGGGGCTATTAGCCCACCGCTACTCTACCAGAAAATCACTTTGGATCAAAGGGGCTACTAGCCCGCCGCTACTCTACTAGAAGATCACTTTAGATCAAAGGGACTACTAGCCCACCAGCACAAGAGATAAAAACTTTTGGATCACAGATCCACTTCAAGCCGAAAGCTGCACGGCAAAGTTTGTCTAGTGTTCACAACACACAAGTGAAAACACTGTTTTCCTTTTACGACAAAACTTTGTCTACACTTTCGGCGGGAAATAAAACCCATTCACGCACGCATGATGGAAGCAAAACCCAATTCACCGGCAATGGTCGTTTTCACTACCTGGGCTTGCAAGGTCCTGGTCGAAGAAGCAGGGCACGTCCTCCAAGTCTTCGTTGTCGCTGTTGGCTTCCAGCTCCGTGCCGGGTCGGAGCTCCCGCGGCAGGCAATGGACGAAGCAGAACTGGGCGGCATAGCGCTTCACGGACTCTGTGGAAGCCGCGTCGGCCCAGCCAGAGCCGCGCAGCCTGGAGCCAGTCCGTAGCCCCTTGATCGCGAGCAGACAGGTCTCCGACGAAGGCCACGAGGTCGTCCTCCGAGGCGTCTCGGCGATCATTCACCCAAGGACGAAAGAGCAGAAGGAGCTTCATGGCCTGGTCGTCCGCGGTTTGGTTGCCGCCCTGCGCGCCGAAGAGCACCGGCACGTACGGCCGCTTGCGCGGCACCATGACCCAGTCGTGCTTGAAAGGCTGGGCGAGCTCGGGTTCGCCGAAGGGGATCCACTCCTCGTCGGGGCCAGGGTCCCGAAGGCGATAATCGACCCCCGGCGAGAGCTTGGCCTGGAAGCGATGCCAGCGCACTTTCTCCTTGCCCGCCTCCGTCAGTTGAGCCTCGTGGCGGAGCGGGTGGTGCTTCTCCGAGTCATCGTCCGACTTGATGCTCCAGGGATGGGTCGCTTTCTTGAACTCGAAGTGCATGGCAAACTCGTACGCCGACAGCTCATGGACGCGCGGATCTCGGCCGCGGGAGCCGTACAGCGTCCAGAACGGACAGTGCCTCACCGCTCGCGGCTGCTGCTGCTTTCTCCACTTGGGTTCCGTGGTCCAACGCTGCGGCTCTGCAGGCCAGGCTTCCGCGTCGGCGGCTGCCTGCAGCAGGCTCAAGCCGTACCACAGCGGAAGGAATACGACGGGTGCGGTGCGGATGGACTCCGCTTCCACGGGGTCGCCGTGCTTTCTCCGCGTGATGAGGTTGCTGCATTCCACGGCACCGCGACAAACACCTCGAGCGAAGCTGTCTGTGATGAAGCGGTTCTCCACCCGTGAGGCCACGTACCCGGCTGGCTTGCCCTTCAGCTCTTCTGCGAGCTCCTTGTTCCCCTTGTTCCACTCCTTGATCTCGTGGATGGCGATGGGGAGGCGCTTGTTCTGGTAGTCGCAGCCGTAGCCTGCCTGGGCGGCCTGGTTCCGCTGGGCTTCTCGAACCAAGGTTCGCACGGCTTGGCTTTTTCCGCGGCAGCTCTCGTCCTGGCATTTGTGGCTGTGAATGTCTTCGTTGATCGGGAAGCGGTAGGGCAGCTGCAGATCGGAATTGCAGCGAAGCGCCGCCAGCAAGGCAGGGTGGGTGCCGTTGAGCTCCGGGTCGTTCACCGGACCCCAGAGGGAGCCGAGCATGCTTTTCTTGCCTTTGACGGGCATGTCCATCTGCCTGGCCAGCCCTTCGCAAACGATCAAGGTCTCCTCGGTCAGCTGGTTGTAGTGCGGGAAGCCGGCCTTGCACTTCGTCGGGTCCCGCTTGTCGCGGCAATGCGAGAGAGGAAGTCTGGGCCCTTGCGGATCCGTGTCCTTGGGCAAATGGACGTGGTGCTGCTTGTGCTTCTGGAGCTCCTCCACGTCCTCTTCCAAGTGTTTCTGTTTCCAGGCTTTCGCGGAGAGCCGGGCATCGCTTTGATATCCGGGCCGACTGAGCATGAGGACTGAGCTCCGGTACTCCGGCCATTCCTTTTCCACGGCGTCGCGCTCCTTCTGCCAGGCCGCCGGATTGCAGTACACGGTGCGCCTCACGTGGGCGTTGTAGGCCTTGTACTTCTCCACCAAGTCCATGTAAGCTTCTCTGCCCAGCGCCACGATCTCCGAGAGGGGCGTGAATTGGTGGAGGCACTGCAAGAACACTTGGAAGTGAGCGTGCAGAGCGCCGCTCCTCTGGCATTCGATGGAGCCGAAGGCTGCATCCACTCTGCCCAGTACTCCGCCCATGGCCGTGGCATTGCTCCCGAACGCGTCCGTGCAGGGCTTGTCCGACTTGGCGCAGTTCGGACAGTTGGGGCACCAGCGAATCCCGAAGAGATGCCGCAAGACCAACTGCACCAACGTCCAGAAGCCATCAGCACAGGCAAGAGGGTCTCTGGCCAGGATCGCCCTCCGCTCGTCGTAGTCTGGCAGGATTTGGGCCAGCACCTGAGGGTCCAGCTCCATGAAATCCTCATCCAGGGGCGGTTGGCCAATTTCCTGACAAGTCGGCTTGCCGCTCTGCTGCAGGGCGGGGTCCGTGTCTCGTGTTCTCGCCAGCCTCAGCATCAGCGTGGAATCCCTCTCCGAAGGCGAAAAGGTCAGGAAGACGGAAGTGCCGTAGCACACTCTGTACGCGTGGGTCTGCTGCCGCATGAGGTTCCTGGTCTCGTGGGTCCCTGGGATGTTGCGGCACTTGGCGTTGACGTCCTGCGCTATCTTCTTCGCAGCAGCCGATAGTCCCGGCACGTGCTGGACTTTGGAGAAGTCGCCTTGCACGCTCTTCTGGGCGCCGGTGATGTCCACGTACTTCCCGCGCTGCAGCTGCTCTCGAAGCTCCGTCGACCCCTGAAGGAACTCCTCGCCCGTCATCTTCTTGCCGCCCTGGGAGTACAAGGAGGTGCTGCCATCCAAGTTCACCATTGTCCGAAAGAGATAGTTCCACAGAACGAAGCCGAAGTTCCAGTCTCGACGGAACTGGGCTTCCACTCGACGGCCCATGATGGCAGCCCAGTCGTGGATGTCGACGGTCGGGGCAGCGGAATCCTTCTGACGCCTCCGACTGACCGATGGGTTCTTCTTGTTGAGAACGTCTGGACACGCGGTGCCGTGCTTGAAGCAGAAGGCGAAGGCCATGGCGAAGTAGCGGGGCTGGAACTGGTCGACGAGAACGTTCCCCGTGGTCGCCACCAACGTCTCTGCTTTCCTCTCTGCAATCTTGTCCACTGCCTCCAAGCTTGTGAGAGCTGCCATGCCCACGGCATTCTGGTCCTGTCGGTCGAGGCTGCTGCCCTCCGCCACGATGGCTCGCGGCCGCTGCGCCGAGAAGGTGGCGCCGGCCTGATTGCGGGATGCACGCTGCTCACTTAACAAACCGGTCTTGCTTGCTCCAAGACTCTGCCGCTGACAAACTCTCGTTATAGTTTCCCTGCCTGATCGATGCTCCTGAGGCCGTCCACCGGCGTGGCGGCTTTCTGCGGTTGCAGCTTCTCCTGCGAGTCGTCCAGCTCGCCGAAGATCTTCACGACTTCGGGCGGCACGCCGTCCTCCGGCAGCGAGCTTGCCTTCTCCCTGATTTTCTCCTCTCTGATATCTTGGAAAGAAGGGTGCCCGTAACGGCGCATGTCCAGGATGAGCTGCACCACCACGTGCCGCCGGACTCTTGCCTGGTGAATCAAGTTCTTCAAGTCCGCCTCGGAAGTCTGGCCCGTCTTGTTGGTCTTGAGGATCACCCGGACGACGTCGGAGAGCTCGTTGGGGTTCCGGGGTAAGTCGGAAGGGCTGGTGTCCTGGCCCTCCAGCTTACGAAGCAGGTCCTCCCAAGGCAAAGGAAAGGTAATCGCATTGCCGCGGGCGCCCAAACGATGGCGCGGCATGTGAGCCGTCTGGTCCAAGGGCGCTCCCTCCGCCCGGTAGCGAGCCTCCATCGTCAAGCAAACGAGGGTCGTGATGTAGGGACTGGCGCACAACATCTCCATGACCGTCACGCTCTCCTGGTAAAGCCTTTCGGGGCCGTAGCCTGTCCACATGTCATTTGCGAGGCTCGCCGGAGGCAGCTTCTTCCTGCTCAAGCAGTCCAGGCAACTGCGACAAACCGGCACCTCGCAATGCTCGCACAGAACTCTGGCGCGGGGATGCTCTGGATTCTTTGTGCATCGGTGATCTTCGGGGCAGCAAAGCAAGCGAACGTGCTGTGCTTCCCCTGCCAGTTTGAGGTGCCAGTTCTCGAAGTCTTCGAAGTCCGTTAACTTGGCGTTTTCGACCAGATGGTCGTACTTTCCAAGGAACTGGTCCAATCCCAGGAGCTGCTCGATGACCTTGACGGGCTGGCCGAGGAACTTGTTCGTCTGCTCCAGAGGACGGTGCCACTGGATGTCGCCCCGAGCTTCCGTCTCCGCGATGCGCGTGTAGCTGCAAGCACAAGAGAAGCAGATCAGGGACTCCACGTGGTCCTCAGCAGTCGCTTCTGCGAACTTTTCCAGGGCCATCCGGTCGAGCGAGCTGCCCGCCAGGGGAGCGGCCGAGCGGCACTTGACGCTCAGAGCGGCATTGTAAACGCTGAGCAGATCGCGCTTATCCTGATAGCCATTCCAGAGAAGATTTGCTAGGGGATCGAGGTCGGCGCCATGCTGCTCGTGGAGGTGCTGAAGCAGGTCGTCCTCCGTGCCCGTTCTGGCGGTCCACAAACAGCCGCTAAACGCGCAGAAGGCATGGGGCCATGCCTCGCCCGCATCCACTTCTTCCGGCAGGGCAAGAGGCGGGAGTGTGGGATGGTCCCGAAGCCTGGTCGTCGCCAGCTTCGTAATGGCATCCTCCATTTGGCGATGCGGGTGGGTGGATGCCGGCGCCACGACCGCCTTGCACACCTCGTCCAGGATGTCTTCGGCACGGTCAGGGGTTTCAGGTGCCATGACGGACTCCGCCGATCTTGTTTTCTTGATTGGTGGCAGTGAATCGCCGCTTTCCAGCGGCGGCAATTCATTCGGCAGTCGCCAGTACCTCATCGGCCGCGTCTGACCCTTCCACGCGGGCACCAGCAGTGCCACATCTTCGGCTTGCACCAATGCATCGTAATGGTCTTGTCCATTGTAGAACACATGAACCGTGGGCAAATCAGCGAGATTTTGAAGATCACGATGGGTGGAGTCGATTGCGACGATGGAGCCGTCGGGAAGGCGCGTGTGCACCTGCACGCGGCATTTCTTCATCAGGGAGAAGGCCACGATGGAGTCGTTTCCAGCCCAAGCCTCCTCTGATCCTCTTTCCAGATGTTCCGCTTCTTCTAGCCAGTTCTCTGCGAAGTCGCCCTGCTCGAATGCATGGGCTGTCAAGAAGCTTGTCACCTCCCGGCGCAGAGCCTGTCCCAGGTCTGCAGGAAGAGGCCTGGCACCGTTCTCGTCCTCCATCGTTCGCTTGTGACCATGGGCCAGCGCGTGGAACAAGCAGTCGCCGTCCGCAACCATCTTTACCACCTGGAGCTGGTGTTCGGTGCCGGTGGCCGACGACCAGCTGCAGCCCTTGAAGGCGCAGAAGACCTGTGGCCAGGCTTCCCCGCTGTCGAGCTCCTCGGGCTTGGCTTCGGGCGGTATCAGAGGCTGGGTCCGCAGCTGGGCGTTTGCCAGGTGCTGGAGAGCGTCTTCCAAGTTCCGCCTGGGGTGGTTGCTGTCCGGTGCCACGGGCATGTTGGTTAGGTCCTCCAGCAAGCTGGGCCCTTCCTCTGGTCTGGACGGCGATGCCTCCGGATCCGATGCGGCTTTGCGTGCCTGGTCCGCTTTGCTGGTTCCGGTTCTGCTGCGCTTGGCTGGGCGGGGTTCCGGGTGGGGTGGTGGTGGCGGTGGCAGTGGTGGTGGTAGCGGCGGTTGCGTGTGGTCCTGGCTGGGCACCAGCACATCGTAGTGGTCCTTCCCGTTGTACCAGAGATGGATTGCTTGCATGATGTTCTGAAAGGCCTCTGCGCCCACTTCCGTGTGTGTGCGCTCGCTCGTGCGGATCTCGCCGTCGGACTCCCGCCAGTGCACAAAAGTTCGCTGTTGTTTCATGAGGGTGAAGGCCACGACGGCCGTGTCGCCGCCCCAGTTGCTCGGGTTGCTTTCGAGGTGTTCGGCTTCCTCCAGCCAGGTTTCCACTTGCTCTTCGTGCTCTTGGGAAAACGCGTTCTCTTTCAGGTACTGGATGATCAGGGATCGTAGGTGGACCCCGTCCTCGCCGCTTTTCTCCGCGAGCGCGTGGAAGAGGCAGTTGCCGTCGCCCGTCATCTTCTTCATGGTCAGCTCGCCCCCAAAGTGCTCCTGCCGGGTGCACTCTCCGTGTGGAGCCGTCGCTTGAACGGACTTAATTAATTAATGGACCCCCGAACGATGCAACCGGCCTCGATGCTGGGGCCGGGCTCCGATTCGTCGTCGGAATCCGGCCCGGCGCCTCCTCGTCGTGCAGCCGGTTCTGCGCGAAGTCGTCCAGCGGTGCTTCTTGCAAGCGTTGCTGGATCGTTGTTGTCGCTTCCGGTCGCGGCGGCCTTTGTTCTTTCGGCCTGCACAGCAGCACACGGTGCGAGAAAGGGTGCATGCATGCGGTTTCGAACTCTTCTGTGCGGCGCCTCTGCCCGCTGGAATGCCTGTTCCAGGGCTTCGTCGTCGTCGGCCGTCCATCGTGGCTGGCACTGCAGCGGCTTCTTTGGGGCCTGCAGGTCATGACGCGCACGGCTGGCAATTTTCTCTTTCTATGTCTCGTTTCGTCACACATTATTTAAGTCCTTGGTTGAATTTTGGCCGTAGCGCCTTCTGTCGTCGGCGTGTTCTTTGCCTTGCGCCGGAGGGCGTGGACGTGCCCCGCCGGGGCGCTGTTGTCGGGAAGGCTTTCCACGCCTCGTGCGTTCGTGCCCGTGTCTTCTCTCTGTTTCTATGTGAGGGTGACGGCAAAAGCTGTCAGCGTGCCTCGTCGATCTTGATTGTTCCGGCCTCGGTCGCGTAGGTTCGGTGCGCAGCTGCGAGATATTCATGCATGTGTTCACGGGCTGTTTGTGCGGAGGCTCTGGGGCAGGCACGGGCGTCAAAAGTGTGAGGCTGCACCTCCTTGCCAGGTAGTCCTTCTTGAACGCTTCGAACTCCCAGCCGATGGCCTCGTGGTTCGGTGCGTGGCTAAGGCCCGAAAGATTTCAGCAGGGGTGGTTCGTTTGCACGTGTCTGCGTGCGATCTCGCCTGTCCGTCGTCGTCTGTCATGTCGGCCCACCGTCGGCTGCTTTCGGGCTGCATGATGGTTTCACCTCCAGGGGCGGAAGGACAGGAGCGAATCGTGTTTTGCCTTCTTCAGTTCCAGTCCCCACGTGCCTGGGGGTTCTCGATTGGATTTGCTGTATATAGCTCGTCTGAGCACAAGATTGGCTGCGGCACACTGGTGGAAAGTCTGTCATAGCAGGGGCATGTTTCATGATCTGCTGCTGCTACCGACATTATAATACTGCCTGAAGCTCCTGTGCTCTTGCTCGGTCTTTCATCCTGGTTGGGGTGAAACTGGCCGAGTGCCAAGACTACACTATGCGCACATGGAAGCTTTTCTCAGTTTCGCCGTCGCACTGACCTGTACACTCAATGGCTGGGGTTTCCTGCACTGTCAATCATGTCCCACATGTCATGGGAAAGGACCAATGTGACCAGCTGCCCGTCTGACGCCGTGCACACTGCTTTGTTGCGGCTCTGCAGACGGCCTTGGGCTGCCGCGGCTAGGGCAGCGGATGTAGCAAGCTCTTCCATCTCCGGCAAAGGGTTTGACATGCCGGTGATTCGCAGCAGCTCGCCGCCGGCCACCGTGGTGAACACCACGTCGACGGCATTTCGTGCGACAGGTGTCAAGCTGCAGGTGACAACAAAGGGTGAGGGCACTGCACGGACGTAGACCTTTTCGGCAGGATAACTGTCTTCAGCTTCGAACACAGCAACCTGAGCATCTGCTGGGTGCCACTGGACGAATCGGCACTGCAGCCTCTCCACGAAATCGGTGGAAAAGAAGTGCAGATCCCATCGAGGAGTTGCTTCAGTGGTAAAGGCCACACCGTCCGAGTCAATCAATGACCACGAGCCAGGACCGCCTTCCAAACACCGGCTCCACTCCAGACAGCGGCCGTCCATCTCGTGGGTGCTCTGAAGGCAAGCAAATGCAAGCTTTGAGCCGCAAGAGTGAGGCTGCGGAATACAGGGTGCAATGCTCAAGCAGCCTCTGCAAGACTGGAAGCTACATGCTTCGATCTCCGCCGCTCTCCCGCACACCTGGGAAGACTCGGGAACGATGCTCTGGGCCGAGCATGTTTTCACTCGTGCGCCAGTTGCCCTCCTTGTGAAACCAGTATCATTTCCACTTGTATTCCAGCTGAAAGACGGTATGCCTCTACCTGGAACACAGCTACGTACAGCTACGAGGGAGCTTTCCAAGTAAATTTCCTTCATACAGAGGACGGGAATATGGATTGCCAGGTGGTTCGCAGGCTCCCCACGCCGATTTTCTTCATAAAGCGGACGAAGGTGACGATTGTCAGGTGATTCGCAAGCTCTCCAAGCCGATTTCCTTCATAAATTGGACGAGGATATGTCAGGCGGTGGGCGGGCTTCCCAATTGAACTCCGGGAGTCCTCGCTTAGTCGTACCTTGGCATTGGAAGGGAATCACTGTAAACACAAGGCAAGTATGAACATGTCTAGTGGCAGTCCAGATGCGACCAGAGCTGTACCTTGGCTGTGACATGATGACAGCTGGTTTGGGTTGCTTTATGCTGCAAGCGAGACCTGACAGCCAGAGCTTCTGCCAGTGATGTCTTCATCTGTCGGGACTCTTTTATGGTGGATGGGCTTCTGCCGAAGCTGCTCGCCTTGGTTGTGCGTGGAGTTCTCGCGGGCAACGCGTGCGCATGAGGACTTTACCGCCTGCGAGTTTCGAATGGCTTAGCTGCATTCTCCGAGTCTCCCCAATTGTGGGCCGATTCCTGACGAGGTTGAAGGTCTTGGCTGAGGGCGATTGTGAGATACTGGCATTACGATTTAGCACGAGGCCGACAAAATGGGTTTGAGATGAGAGCCCGGCGTGGTGGTCTTCAACATCGAACATGCAAAGATTTTTGAAAGCACGTATTGCCTTTGTAGGGACTCTCAATCGTGGATGGGTCTCCAGTCTTGGGCCGAGTGAAGGGAAAGTGTAAACGTGCATGCGTGTAGCTGCAGCTTGGTGGCCGTCTACCGTTGCCGGCCTCGTTGGTTGTACCTTGGCATCGGCAAAGAAGGAATGCAAACACAAGACTAACGAACACGAGCACGGACATGTTTAGTTGCAGCCGAGTCGCTTGCACCAAAATCAGTCCTTGGCTTGGACATGTTCAGTGAATGCATGCGTGGGAAGTATGAGAGTGTGAAGGTCTTCGAAGGCACCCCCCAGCGTACTTAGT
>CAJNDT010001698.1:0-45007 GCA_905221615.1 Symbiodinium sp. CCMP2592 | reverse complement strand
CCCAAAGCAGTGAACAAGCAATCCCCATCACCGGGAACGTCGCTCAGCTCATAGCTTCCTTTCACCAGGATGCCTGCAGGTAAGTTGGCAACACCCCGTGGCAGACGCAGCTCATCCATTCGGCCCTGGTTTTTGCTCTTGCTCTGGCTGCTGCTGCTGTCACTGCTGCTGCTACTGCTGGAGCTGCTCGAGGAGCTGGACCGCTTCTTTTTGCTGCAAGCCTTTTTCCCTGCACTCGTCCCCTTTGCTGCCTTGGTCTTTCTTCCAGGTAGTGGCATGGCCTGGTGCTTCACTCGACTCTCGAAATTCGGTCCGGCCAGGGCCCATTCGGACAGATGCTTCAGAGTCTCTGCAGCTTGGCCACTTCCTGGAATGGACATAGTGCGGCGACATGCCAGCGCATATTCGGTCCCTGCCTTGTTGACCTTCTTGTCGGGCCTGTGGCAGTAGCATCGGACCTGAAAACCCCCACAGGGATTTTGCTTGCTTGGCTGTCGGAAGGTAAAGAGGACCTTGACATCATCCGCAAGCTGTATTGTTTTGCCTTTTGCAGCTCTCTGGATGATGTCTTCGACCTCTTCCTGTGGAAGCATTCCATGGACGTCCAAAGCAGCAGATTTGAAAGCCTGGCTGACTCGGGCCTTTGTCTGGAGTGCCTCTGTCTGGACAGCATCATCATCACTCTCGGACCCTGCCTGGTCTGGACCATTCGGCCCCTTCGAAGTGCAGACGGAATCGAGAGTAAACGGACCTGTGTCCATGGGTTGCACATCCAGAAAAAATGGCCTGTCGTTGTCAGCCTCCTCCTTTTCGGGCCCAAGTCCGCAACCTTTAATATACAAGAACTCCCCCGTCCAATTGCTGCTAGGCACCAAGGAAGCAGCCAGCTCTGGAAGGCTGAAAAGCCATGTTTGCCGACCACATCCCGGTTTCCACTTCGGGGCCAAGATGAGACCTTGCCTCGTGGTCGGCTGGAGGTACCTCGTGGGTTAGATAGACTGACATTGAACAGAACAAGAGCTCCAGGGTCCCGCATAGCATTGTGGAAGACAGCATATTACGAATTACCACTAGTACATATTACTATATTACTGCTTACTGATTGATGACTGAGTTACTGCTTATGCCGCTTCTCAAACCAGGCTACGTGTCCTCCTCCAGAGACAGGAAGGTGGCTCGCACAGGCCGATCATATGTCAGGTAGCAAACCTGATACCAAAGGCATCGGACCATGGACCCGGCAATCTCGGGCCTCTGCAACCGGACAACTACGTGGTTCTCATCGAGCAGCAATCGCTGCTTGGTTTTGACCTTGGACGGCTCCTTCAAGCCTTGACCAGCAAAGGTCATCAGCATGTTGGCTAATGCCTTTTCCAGGTTGCGGGCTGCAGGGGAGAGCACAAGCCCAGCTTGTCTGATGGCACGGGCTGCTCGAGCATTATCAGACTCTTTCGCTAGTTTGACCCCAGGCATCGGCCGCAAAACCACGTGCCGCCGCTCCCACTCCGCCAGCCGCGACTCCCTTGACCGTCCAAGAACTCCGGTGATGCTCGGAGCACAAGCAACATCTTGAGCAGCTTTGCTCATCCATGTGTGTTGCACAAAGTCAGAAGTGAAGCCTGTGTCAGGGACAGGATCAGAGCAGGCAGGTGGTCGTTGGATGCGCCAGCTGAAGATGTGGTCCTTCAAAGGATCTAGAGGCCAAAGTTCACCCTTGCAGTCCACATGCGACAGAAAGTCCTCTCGGGCCTGCTTGTCCCCTGCTTGGGCCTGATTGTGCTGTCTGTCCATTTCCGAGCTGATTTGCTGCCACCTCATCCACAGTGGATCGGACCGATCTCTTTGGAGCTGTCGGCGTGCTTCCTTGGGATCAAAGCGACTTTGCAGCCGCCTGGCCGCCTTGCGCTTCAGCCTCAAAGGCCAAGCCAAGGGATCTGCCCTGCGAACCTTCGAGCGTTTTCCTCCAGCGACACGACGCCTTTGGGTCATGGCATGGGCCAGGTTCCCATACTTCTGCATCTCAGACTCGGAGAGCTGCCGGTACTTTTGCACATCCTCCCTGTTTGCCAGTCGGCCCCGGACATTGCTGGCCACATAAGCCTGATATGCAGAGATGCTTCTTTGTTTCTTGGCAGTAGTCTTTTCCGGGTTTTGTCCTGGGCCCTTGCGTTTCTTTCCGTTCCCGGAAGAGTCCTCAGTCGGACCCTTGTTGCCTGCCATGGACAGATCGGACCAGAGGTCTGCATGGAGAGCCGGCATCCCCTGCAACATCCTCATCATGCGCTGGGCACTCTGGTCCTGCAACTTCAGAGCTCTGCCGAGATCGCTCCGGCGCCTCGCCCATTTCTTGCCTGCAGCATGCCCTGCTTCTATCTCATTCGTGCTCTCACGTGTCAGCTTCGCCACAGTGAGCACTTCAGCCTGGCAACCTGCTCCAAGCAGATCCTCTTCCTCGGAAGATGCTGGGCAGTTGAGCAGGCCCCACCTTCCCCATGCCTCTGACCAAAAACTTACACATTCAACAGACACCTCACGGGTGCAAGCATCCTGAATTCCCATATAGTGTTTCTTGACAATGCACACTTGCGAGAATCCCACTTTGCAAGCATGAAATCACATACAGGGGAAGGCTAAACCTGGGCCCAGGGGAAAGTTCACAGACATGACCTCACTTTCATTGCCGAAAAGCTCGTGGATATGCTGCAAGCATGAGCCTGCCGAAGGAGTCGAACAAATCCTTGCTGATGCTGGCATCTTCAGCAATCTCGCCTGCAGCTGCTTTGCTTGCCAGGATCTCAAAGAATGCATATGGGTATACCCTCTGCTCGATGATGCCCAGGGAATAAAGGGAGCCTTGAAGCCGGGTGGTCATCCGGTAGAGCAGCAGTTCCAGGGGCATGCTCTTGCTTTCTGGGAATAACTCGGACAAAACTTCTGGACCCTGGCAGAAGTCCTCACTGCTAGACTGCAACAAACGATGCAAGTCCAAAGCTCGGAAGGCTGTCTGAGCTGGATAAACTGCATGCTCGGGCGTACTCTTGTCGTGCGGTCTAGGCAACTCCCTGCACATCTGCTGGTGCTCATAATCATTGCCACACCGATCCACTGCGGCTCTTTTCAGTTCATCCGTTCGGGTCAGGGTTAGAACTGCCACATAGAGGTTCTGCAGGGAATCGGACCGATGCAGGTACTCCTGCACGTCACTTTCGAAGGGCACGTGCAACAACAAACCGTGACAGCAAAAGAGCTGGAGCATGTGTGCGCTCGAAGCATGCTGCCCTTGCCAGGATCTTCGTGGAAAGTTGATGGGAGGAGGACTGAACAAGGCCTCCAGTCCATAGGCCTGTCGAAGCTTGAAGCGGAGGCTCTCGGTTCCATTTGGGCAGCAATCGGGCCCAATGCAATAGTGTTGCAGCTCAGACCCAAGTCGGACATCTCCATTCAAAACATAGTCCCAAAGGAACTTTCTTCGGGCCTCGGCCTTGGTCTTGGGAGCATGAGGCCACAAGACACTGGCCATTTGGGCCCGCCAGCGCTTCACTTCAGCAGGTGGCTCTCCTGCATACACTCGGCACTTCTGGAGAGCAAACTTCATAACTCGGTCCCTTGCTAGTCTCGTGAACCCGGCTTTTTGCCGAAATGCCAATGTGGCATTGATCAAAAAGCTTTCTGTCGCTGGATCCACGGAAAGTGCATTCTGCTCAGATGTGCGATATCTGTGTAGGCAACACCGCAACAATGTCGATGGAACTCCAGTGTCGACCTCCAAGGAACGCTCTGCTGCTAAGGCAGATCGGTGCAAATCCGTGTGTCGCAGCACCTCAGATGCCCACAGTCTGTCGGTTCCAGGCAGGAGAGGCTGGAACAATCTATGTCTGTAATATTTGAATGGGTTCATGCTGCCCCTGGTTGAAGCCCGGTTATAATGTCTGATGTTCTAACGGTCTGCTCATAAACAGGTGAGGATCAATCTGCCTTTTGAAGACCTCGAGCATTCGGGCCTCCTCTGCACTCCAAGACATCGTGTCCATGATGGTTTTCCGCACAATGGGGCCCTGCTGATTTTCCATTGCCACCAATGGACTGGTCAGGGTGCCATGCACCAGGTGATACCGCGGAAGGTCCTCTCGGAACCCTGGCTTCAAGTACAGACACATGCCCCATCGCAGTTTGCTGGCCATAATCTTTCCGGTCTCGGGAATATATACAATCTCGCCAGTGTCCTCCTGCAGGTACCCTTGCGAGCAGTATGTGGGAGTCTCGTCGTAGAGTCGTTCCCAAACGAAAAGTCGAGCCTCTATGTTTTCTTCCTTCTGAATCTTTCCGAGCAGCTCCTTGAAGCTTTGTCGCTCTGCAGATTCTGCAAGAGAAGAACGCAAGATTGCATCTTTAGCATCCCAAGCTTTCGAAAGTCCAGCCTTTTTTAACGGTCTTGGTCTCGGGCCTGCCTGTGGAGCTTGTGCTGCAGCATTCACTCGTGCCTGAGGCTCTGAAGCTTGCTCTCTGTCCGGGCATTGGGCTGCCGGATGCCGGACAGTGTCTTGCTCATCTTCGGAGCTGGATGCAGGAAACATGACCAGAAAGCACTGTCCCCGCTCTATCCTGGCTTCTGTCGTTACTGTTTGAAAGAACTAACAGTAACATGCTACCTCCTCTGTCACTGCTTTTCCTGTTAAAGACATACTTTTGAGGTGGGTTGTGCTGGCTTCGTGTCTCGATTCTACGAAGATCGATCTGGATACTGCAGCGGCCGGTTGGTGAGTGTAACATGTCTTAACTTGACTGGACTAAATCCTGGTTTACAGCAGTGCAGAACAATCACCAGAAGAGCGCCCACAACAGGCCTCCCAGGTTTGTCTTTGCAAAGACGCCTTCGACGAGAGACCTTAGAAAGCATGTGAGCACATATCTTGAAGACTCTCTCTCCAGGCTATCAAGCAGTTCATACAGGGGTCGAAATAGTCTGCTTTCCTTGGTAGGGGTTCCAATTGCTGAACAAACTTTGCCCCCAGAACTGAGAAACTCCGTGCATGCTAATATCCCAGATGGAAACCCAGCCGGGTTTGAACTGCTTACTGCTTCTGTTATATCAATGACTGTGAGAGATGCTGCATCGATATTAGCTTGTTCCGTGACCCACTGTTGTCCTGAAGCCTCTACACTCTACACTCCTCTACACTAATTCGCTTCTGCCCGGAATCCTCGAATAAGGAAGCGGCTGAAGGCCATATTAGGATGAATGGATTCCAACCTGGGGCGCCAAAGTTGCCAAGAAAACCCTGCAACTTTAAAATAAGCAGCGCCTTTGCCAAAGTGGCGGAATATTGTGCCACCGGACCCGAAAAGCAGCAACTTAAAGGAAGTAGCTAAAAACACCAGTTTTGTGTTGTTTTAAGGCGGCTCAAGTGGCTCAAGTTGTCCATTAATGAGCGGCGACCTTGCGGATAGTGCGAATCAAAAAACCCTAAAGTCCCTAAAAACCTGCCCTAATGCTAGATAAGCCAAATAAGACAGGAGCGAGCGGCTTGAACCCAAACGTAATATAGGTTAGAAGCTGCCCCCACCCTGTAATAGTGGTATGATAGGAATATAATAGGGCCCTAATATAATATTAATATAATCCTTATGGTCACTATTACAGGGTGGGGGCAGCTTCTAAAATATAGGCCTAATTTCGGGCTGGATTTCAGGCTTGTGTCGGGATTCGGAATTCAGGACTTTGAAGATCGAATTGAGTTTTCCGGCCTTTGAAGATCATTGCTATAGGGTACATTGAGAACTCGGGCTCTAGGGTTTCGGAGCTGGGGGTTTCAGACATAGATTTTGGCTTGGTAGAGAGTATTGCAACGGGCTTCCTCGGGGTCGGAACATCGCGGGCTTCAAGGTTCCTGATCGAGCATTTTATATATATATATACAATAAAGCCAGTATTACAATTATCAATTATAAGTCACACTAGACTAGATGAAAACAACCGTGTACCATCATCCACGTGACCTGCAATCTTCAAGCCGAATCTAAATTCGTAGTTTAAGAAAGATAGCGTGAGCAGGAATTCGGAACCTCCCATTTAAGGTATAGCAAACAGGCAGCAATCCTTATGTATCGCAGTTTCGTTCTTCCCAGTTCACTCAACATGATGGCCTCAAGATACAAGCTTGGGGCGCTATACTAGACAAGGATCATCCCTGACCCCTGAACCCTCCCTAATAAACCCTAAACCCTTAAGCCCCTAAATCCTAAACCCTAGGCCTAAACCCTGAACCCTGTAATCCCTAATCCGGGATTCTATCCGAGCTCTGAGGCTCGTTGAAGTTGAGGGTATCGATATCTGGATCTGTATCAATATATCTATAGATATTTAAATCTGTATCTATACCTATATCTATATTTCTATATATTTGTCTCTCTCTATCTATCTATCTGAGAGATCTCGGAATAAGTACATAAATAAGCAGTTTGTCTGATTCCACAACAAGACTTGTAACAAGACTTACTTACACATCAGCGAGTCGTACCATGAGTTAATCTCGAAAACCCTGCCGAACTCCACTGCGTCTTTGGGAGCCCCGGGGTGTTCGAGCCCCACGCCTGAAATCTGTGTTAGGAAATATAGGGTTTGCATGCAGGTAATCAAACTATAAGCTTTGCTGTACGTTCTTGTAGACCCGTATCTGCAGGCCTAAGACCCTGCGAAGATCGGTACGTGTACAGGTTTAGAAGCTGCCCCCACCCTGTAATAGTGACTGTAAGGATTATATAGGATTATATTAGGGCCCTATTATATTCCGATTATACCACTATTACAGGGTGGGGGCAGCTTCTAAGTACAGTTGTAGAAGCTTTGCAGGACAATCGTCTTACAGTCGGAGGATCATGCTCTACAATCGATCGTTAAAGGCTCGAACCACACCCCTAAAGCCTACAGTTTAATTTAAGCGGGGGCTTCGGAAAGCTTCGATTTGCAAGGCTCAGCAAGCCGCCTTTCCACGTGCTCGCCGCTTTTGCGGCATCTTAAGATGTCTCCATCAGTTCTAGTGGCAAATCTCCACATGTATGATTTATACACGGGTCTACATAAAGGTTCCAAGTTTCGGGTCGGTATTAAGGGATCGAAGACTCGTATATGGACATAATGCCGCTAAACTGAAAATGCTTGCATACACAGCATGCCTGAGACGGCAGCCAGCACAAACTTAAAATCATATGGTTCTTTGCTTTGGGGCTTCGGTTTGATTTAGTATAGTAATGCGCTCATCGGCAGCACCATGCCGCCAATTCCTGAGCTATGGCAAGCTTGATCCATGAGGACTGCACAGCAAGTCTTTGTAACCGCTTCGGCCTGTCTAACTGCATCCCTATATGCACTGTCGACCGGAGCTCGAGTGAGTAATACAACGAACATTAAGCATGGAATGAATAACTATAGGCATTCCAATTGGCAGGATGTGGCTATGTGGGTGGCTTTGCGCAGTGGCTCACGCCGAGGCAAGCATGATGATCATATGTTCGGTTGGCAGGGCGTGATCTTCTGCTCGTGAGTGTCACAGCTTCATTGGGTGGTTTCGTACAATTATCCACGTTAACACCTGCGTGCGACAGGCACTCCGATGTGGGACGATTTCTGCGCCGCGATCGACCAGGCCGGCTTAATATTGCAGAAGTGTCCTAGCTTTTCTGTCAATCTTTCAGACCGAGTGCACTGGTGTGCGTGCACATGCATCTCGACTAGCTGTATTTCGGTGCAGCTTTTGCGGCTTCGAGTGTGTATGCTCTACAGTGTCGCTCGGGATGGCTTCACTTGCCGAAAGCTTGGAACAGGTTCGCATGGTTCGCAAGCGGTTTCGCATCGGAGCCCCATGGATCCATACTCCGAAGACCGATGAAGGTGACGAATGCCTTCAGTGTGTTCGTGGTTTGAAAGCGAACTACAGCATCATTCTCACGATGGTGCATCATTTCAAGCAGGGCAAGGTTCTCATAGACCCTTTGCAGGCAGAGGCACCTCGATCGGCAATCAAAAGCCCGCTGAAACAGCTAGCGCAAGCTTTCCATGTTTAAGCTGTTATGTTGGCTGAACTAACGGGGGCCACTCTAGGTACGAAAGCTTTTCCACGATGTCGGCTATGTGCCAGACCCGGTCCTTAAGCGGGATTATCTTGATGCCTGGTCCCTTAGAAGCTTGTACGGCTTTGCGTGGCGACGCTACATGGACTGCCACCGCCGTGAGCAGACTCCCAGAGATCCTATGCTGTTGTAGCACGGGGTTAGATATTTATTGCTGATTATAACTGCGACGTCAAAGTTGGGGTTTCTATACAGGTGTTATCTTAGCTTAGGCCGTTTCTAGGTTGTGAAGCTCTATGGGGAGCTACTGTAACAGCCCTCCTACCCCCACATACGCAAACACCCACACACAAAACTCAAGCATATACTTAGGATTGGGAAGTACGACAAATTTTCCGAGAAATGGCTCGCCTGAAGGGCCATCCCTTTCCAGAGGAGGACGAACTCGACGCTGATGATGAGGATGAGTGTGATGAAGAACAGGAGGAGGAAGATGCAGAGGAAGATGCCGAAGAAGAGGACGAGGAACAGGAGGAGGATATTGACGGGGAGGAATATGGGCATGAAGGGGAGAACAAGGGTGACGAGGAGATGGATGATGATGATGAAGTCGAGGTGCTTTCGGCGCATCCCGGCTCTTCGGGCCCCACTCCAGCTGAGCTGCACGATGCAATCCGCAGCAGTCCCACAGCGGCATCTTCAGGGTTGGATGACAAACGGCGGGAACTCTATGAGAAGATGTATATGATCAAAGAATTGGAGAACGAATTGGGTATTCAGCACTTTGGGTGGCACTCATTATTTTTGAATTCCCATCAGTCGAAAATATAACCCTAGAGCCCCGAGTAGCACTACATACGGGAATCACCACGCCCAGGCGAGGCTCCGACCCGGTGAAATCCAAGAGGGTCTCCGAGCCAGTTGTCGCAGCAGCTGGGGGTTCCCCTGAGGGTTTCAGCTATAGTTTTTTGCACGAGTATTATAAGGTTTAAGCTTTGAATTTCGAGACACCGGTTTGCTAATCTCCTAGTCCTTATAAATATCATGGGCCCGTCGTACACCGTAAGGAGCTACACCGATCCCGATAGAGGACAGCCCGCCCCAGAAGCCACGTCGCTCCAGCACCTTCAAGCATCCCGACCATCAGGACGCAGAGCTCTTGATCGTAGCTCAAATGACTCGCGGCCCAATGTCGATCTTAAAGTTTGAATACTTTAGAGGATGGGGAATTACGATAGCAAGTGTTTAGCAGTATAGGTTAAGGCAGAAGCGAGTGGAACAGGAATCGACAGGGTCCTAGAAAGTACAATAAAGGATGTAAGGCATATATACATATGTGGTTGTAGAGATGTACGTAGACACCTTTTCAATGAGTAGATAATGGCCGGGTAGATAGACAGCTACAGATAGACAGGCAGCCGGACCGCCAGGTGTTTCACACATATGGGTCAGTCAAACTCGATCTATGTGTTTATACCTACCCGCCTATATCATCCTATATCTATCTACTCATCTATCTACCTATGTACCTCCATTAAGTCCCACATAGCTTTTCCTACTTGATTGCCTCTTCTTACACTTACTTCCGCACTTATCTACCTATACCTATACCTATAATACCTACCTATACCTACCTACCTACCATAGTAGCTATACCTATATTATACCTACCTACCTAGCTACCAATAAATCTGTCTATCCATAGGCTATGTAGCTATATCCACCCATGTGCCCGTGTATGCCTCGATCCATCTGTTAGTCTATCCAGTTCCCAGGCACGTATCCGCCTATCTACCTTTCTACCCATCTAACTGCACACTTATGAAGCTAAATGTGCATGTGTGTGTAGATAGACATGTATATGTATATATATATACACACCCACATACGATAGGTGACTAATCCAAGTACAGGAACGGTTCAACATACAAAGGAACGGGTCAACATACAAACTTGTGTATGCTTATATATATACACATACATACATATGTAGACATGCACACGCATTCATATACACAATTACGTGTATATATACCTACATAGTCAAATGTAGTCAAATGGCAGGTCATGCAGTATGTGAATGCACTAGCTGGGTGTTTGTGTTTATACGTGCATGCACACTTGAACATCTATTAGTCTAAGATAATGATATATTCTTAACTCAGACTTCGGCAGCATGAGCAGGACACCCAAACGTATGATGCCGCTGAGATTCTGTGCGGGCTGCCGTCTTCCAAATCCAAGGGCATCCTGGAGACTCCTCCGGCCGGGAAGAATGCTTCTGAGATCGATGATACCCCTCCACCCAAAGCAAAGAATGTGCCAGAGATCACCCCGCCCAAGGCCAAAGGTTTCAACACCCCTAAATCCTAATCCCTGAAACCCTAAAATTGCCTTACTGATTCTGTGTATTCCGTGGATGCATGGATATAATATGCAGGTGGACCCATCGGCAGTGACGCCGGACATGCAGGCGAAGCTCAGGGACTCCCTGAAAGGCCGCAAGAAGAAGTTGCGTCTTGAGAATGATGAGCCGGCAGATGCTGAGCCGACGGGGAAGAAAACGAAGAAGAACAAGAAGGCGAATGATGAGTCGGCAAATGCTGAGTCGGCGGGAAAGAAAACGAAGAAAAAGGCGAATGATGAGCCGGCACATGCTGAGCCGGCGGGGAAGAAAACGAAAAAGAAGAAGGCGAATGATGAGTCGGCAGATGCTGAGCCGGGAAAGAAAACGAAGAAGAAGGCGAATGATGAGTCGGCAAATGAGCCGGCGGGAAAGAAAACGAAGAAGAAGGCGAATGATGAGCCGGCAGATGTTGAGCCGGGAAAGAAAACGAAGAAGAAAGCTGCTGCGGCAGCCGACGGTCCAGATGAGGCTCCTATGCCGGTGAAGCGTGGCAGGGCCACGTCCAACCTGACGGTTAATGATGATGTCGCTACCAGTGTCAAGAAAGCCAAAGGTTCGAAGAACCCACGTGCTGAGACGACAAATGCCGAGGAAAGCGGCCACAAGCGCACGCCTCGAACATGTGTTCCCACCCGCCCCCCCTCTCCTCCTGCCCACGGAGGCTGTAGCAAGTGTCGCCATAGGCGCAACGGTTGCAGAAAGTGTAACCCTGCTCACTTTGCGGACCGGTAGGCCAGGCCACCCCTGCAGGTGGGCATGCATACGTGAAAGATTCGGATTGAGAGCTGTATGACAAATTCAGCTATCGTACACATTAATACCGTTTGTTGCGAGGGTCCCAATCCGACCACACTCATAGGCATATGCTTTGCGCACTCGGTGCATTTTGGGAAGCATGCATGGGAAACCCTGTGCATGCCGGGGACACAGCCTTTCATGACCGAGCCCCTTGTGCACACATGCATATACACAAATGCGCATGCTCCAGATTTACACACTAGTTTGATTTACGGTACGCAACATGCGCATGCATGCATGCTTTGCAACACGAACATATCTGTTCGCACATATATATATATATATATATGCTAACCCCTAGCTATACCCCAAACCCTAAGCCCTAAACCCTAAACCGCCTACGCACTAGCAACATAAGGTCATGGAAAAGGCAATTAACAGAGTGCGAAGCATAGTGCAGGAGCTGTGGGTCGACCCTTGAGTGCAGCAAGAAATCAGAAAGAAAATCGATCTTGCCCTTTGCGAGTCTAGATCGGATCGATGGGTGTACTGCAATATCCACGATTGATTGTGTCTGTGTGTGTACCGGCCACCTGGCCAGGTGGCATCATGAGCAAGGCCTGGAAACTCCGCAAAGGTTTCGTGAAGATTCGTGCGCCCTTCCGGTTGTCGGCTGTGTCAGGGCTGAGGGGAGCAGCCAATGCATACACACAGGAAGTTCAGCACTACATGTGCTCCGCAGCTTTTGATCCTAGAGGCAGTGCACCCTGAAGTTAGAGCAGTCATTGAATATGGCAATGGCATGGGGCCGACTTCAGTATATACTGCACCATCTCATGAGAGTTGGTGCGCCTGGTGCGCCTAGACTGCCTTAACTATTAACTTACAGTAGCTGCCTGAAGCTGTAGCACAAATTAAAATGCACGGATTCTTCAGGTTCTGCTGCTGGCTGTCCTACTGTTGGGCCAAACTCAGAACGTAGACCTGACTCAGGACTGACTTCCGGGAAAGTGAGGGCTTGCAATCGTTTCCAGGGATACATGCTGAGTTTTCCGGGCTTAGGAGTTCGACGCCCTTGAAGTCTGCGCCGGGGCTGGAAGATTGACCCGAATTCTTCGTTATGCTGGAAAGTCGGTTGCCAGCTTGGACATAAAATACTGGGACGAACGTCCCAGCTGGGTACCTCCCTGCTCCTCTAACCCCTACGACATGTTGACCCCCAGCGGCATGGCGATTCTCAGTTGCACCTATATACACACTGCTGCTGGTTTTATGCGCATGCCTCGAACCCAAACGCCATCCCAACGCCTGCTTCCCAGGCTGCTCCTTGTCTGCATACTGAAGATGAAGGCCCGATCCGTTGCCCACTTCGGCCTCCAATGCAGCAGCTGGACTGTCATGTCGAGGGGCTGTACGAAGCGGAGTTATTTAGTCCCACATGGTGATGAAAGTATCCCTTCGGTTGCAGATGGAAACAAGATGGTCGCCCGGTGCTACAGCAGCAATATAGCCAGTGTTCGAAAGACCCTGTGAGCCCCTAACTTAGACCCAATAATTAAACTCTGACCCTCGAGATGTGCACGCAACATATACACGTCGTGCTACATATACATGCGTGTGGTAGAGCCTGCTAGTGATCTCTGAGGTTTTGCCTCCTTGCACACCTGATGTCGGCACTGAGAATTACGTGGACGCTAGAACAACCGTCCCAGTCGATCATGTCGCGACACAAACGCTTTCGCCAACTGTGCCAATGTCTGGTTGCCACTTGGATTGCGGGATCGTATCGTTGCTTCTAGTGGTGCACACGGTTTTCAGTTAAGGTACGCAAGGTTGGGTTTTGGATGCGCAAGTGGGGGGGGCCTACCCCCAAACGTACCGTCATCTACTCCAACGACGCTTCGGTGGTGGGATTTGATGCTGGGCCCCTGACAAAGAGGCAACGTGCGAATTGCAGGCAGCTGGTCAGGCGGACAATCGGCAAGAACGGCCGCAAATGCTTTACGGGCAACAAGCGATTGAAAGGTTCGGAGTTTCTTAGCTTCATTCGATTGAAACATACTTTCACTTCTCTCTCTCTCTCTCTCTCTATCCCTCACTCTCTCTCTCTCTCTCTCTCTCTCTCTCTCTCTCTCTCTCTCTCTCTCTCTCTCTCTCTCTCTCTCTCTCTCTCTCTCTCTCTCTGAGTGTTTATTTGGGTCACCTAAATTTTAGGTGACCGACTCTGAGTGTTTATTTGGGTCACCTAAATTTTAGGTGACCGACTCTGAGTGTTTATTTGGGTCACCTAAATTTTAGGTGACCGATGCTTACCCGTTTGTGTGGAGAGTTTCGCTCTGTCGAGCATCCAAGGCAGTACCCGCTCGGCTTTGCCCTCCAGTTCCTAAGGCTCTTTGAGGCCCTGTCCCATAACGATGAGCGCAGGAAGGTTGATTTCTACGATACTTGGATTGCACATGTGTGTATATGTATATATATATATATATATATATATTTATCCATCCATTCCTGCCCAGGTACCCGATCCTTTTCGAATCGATATGGATGCGCTATCTGCCGGCTTGGATATGACGGATATCTGGATTGATGCCGACATGGGCCCTGTCTTGCATTATTTGCGATCCAATAGGAACCTGTCATTGCCCCCGTCCTGGCGACAAAAGCTACGTGAACAATGTGGCCTTTGAGCCGCAGCCTGCTAGCCTATCGTAGGCAGTTGTGCACAATTCACGATCGACCTGTGGGGGTGCAGCAACAGCACACGTGCAGCTCGTATACTTGCTCCTCTAAGCGATGTGGATCTATCGATCTAATTTAGTATATATCTATATCTATATCATTTAAATCTACATACCACCGACATCCCCTATCGCTGTATCCAGACCCTTTGTGTCAGCCTGAACAAGCACCAGCAGCAGTAGGGGAGCGAATGTTGATAGCAAGTGTACTTGCAAGTGTGCTTTGGCCACCTATGCCTGTGCCATCCTGTGCCGTGATGGGATCATGGGTTTCGTAAAATAGTGTGCCAGCTTGACTTGCGCACTCGCGCTTTTTGTGCCACTTTGTGCGGTTTCGCGCCGGCATTATAGCTATTATTGCGTTTTAAGCCAAAACAGCGGTGGCGTAAAATCCCGTAAAGTGGCGTAAAATCGAAGCAAAGTGGCGTAAAATCCCGTAGGCCGTTTTGCGCTGCTTTTGTGTTGCGCCGATGCTTGTATGATCGATCGCACACGCATCTTTATCTTTGTGTAGTGCCATTAACAATGCCCAAGCCCCGCCCAGCGCTTTCCAATTTGTGGAGCTGTGCTTCGTTGAACGCTGGCCTAGACTTTGTTGTGGGAACAGCTATGGCGCCCAAAGTCAAGACAGAGCCTTCAAGCCTTGATTCCGAGCTAGCAGAACTTCGGCTGCATGTATGATATCCCACGCATATATATATATATAAATATATGCACATCCATACCATGCTGCGATACCTGCATTGCATGCGCTATGTGAGGACGCGGAACAAAGGCTCGCTTATCTGCGATCTATGAAAGCCAAAGCCCAGACTGACGTGCCAAGCCCTTCAGTGCCAACCCCGGCCCCAATGGTTGAACCTGTCAGCACAGGCGCAGCCGAGCCCACTCCCATGGTTGAACCTGTCAGCACAGGCGCAGCCGAGCCCACTCCCATGGTTGAACCTGTCAGCACAGGCCCAACCGAGCCCACTCGCAATGTAGAACGGCCAGCAACCGAAGCCACCGAAACCGGTGAACCAGTATTGCAAGGCCCGGCCACGCCAACAGCATGTACAGCCGAAGCTCATGAACTCCCCGGCCAAGATAGTTGCTTGACCGACACAGTGCCTGATGAAGATCCGTATATGACACCATTGGGGCCTTGGGATCCCGTGGAGCCCTCGAAGATTGTAACAGATCCGGCCCCGGCTGCTCGGCCGATTGCCACCCCTCTACGATCTTTCGAGGCGCTTCGATCTTCCCAGGATGCCCAGGTTGTACGGTCACCGCCCGAATCCCCAACCCCAGAGCCCCAGCATCCGGATGCTCAGCACGATGAGTACATGAGTGACTTCGAAATAGAATCTTGATAGCATTAGACCACAACAACTATTATAAAACAACCGACCCCAACCCATGTGCACAAACCAGCAGCCAAGGATGATTTTGGCTTGAAGGCCGCCTTCGAAGCCCTCCAGGCCGTGAAGTCCGAGCCCCCGCAGACGCAGCAGATCGCAACTCCTCGGGCCGAGGCGCAATCTGTCAGAAGCCTCATGCCCCGCCTCAATAATGATCGTCTTTGTACGTGCGCACTGCTATATCAATCTCGCTATAATTATAAAACCCTTTGAGGCTGCAAAGCCAGTGCCTACTTCCACGGAAGAGACCACTGCCCTGGATCCGGAGCCCTGCCGCGAATTCTTAAAGCTCAATCCCTCGTGCGTAAAGCCCAATCCCAAACTCCTACAAAATCAAATAACATAGTGCGGCCGAGGACGGGGAAGCCCCGCCAGAGAAGGAGAAGCCGCCGCAATCGGCGAACGCACGGGAACCTCCTCTTATACTATTATAATCCTAAACCGCAAACCCCCAAACCCTAAACCCTAACCCGATGTAGTTGTCTATTCTAAGGATTGTGACGATGACGACGATAGCGAGCCGGAGGAGGCTGCCAAGCCCCCGGTTGAACAGGACTCGATGTTTCTTCAAATCCTATAGTAGGGTTGCTTGGGGCTCGGGGTATCAGGTCATTTGGCCTAGGATTACTTAGTTTCATTCTCGGTGGTAAACTTGTCACAGGATCCGTTCTATATATATATATATATATAGAGATGATCTCGTTGTACATCTCTTGCTTTGAGCCCATCTTGGAAAGAGCCTACTGAAACAACAGTTTGGTGTGACTGTAGCCTATATAGCTAAAATTCCTACCAAATATATTTAGGTTCCAACCCAACTATTAATGTCACCCCATATTCCCGGACTCGAGGAAGGATCCCGAAAGCTCACTCCCCACCACGCCCCGAGAATCCGAAAGTCAGGTAAGCAGGCTCTGGTTACACCATGTTTGGGGTTGACCCCTCCCAGCCGCAATAGCAGCGCTAGTAGTTGCATGTATAGTGTAGATCGAGGTACTGTAGCAGGATTGGGAGGAGCAGGGGAGTAGCAGTAGCTTTACCTTAGTCATTTGGTATGCTAACAGATGAATTAAACGAGACTTTCTGCGACTGCACGATCTACTGCTGGTATATATGTCGCATAGCGGGTTTAGGGGTTTAGGGGTTTAGGGGTTTAGGGGTTAGGGGTTTAGGGGTTTAGGGGTTTAGGGGGTTATAAGGGGGTTAGGGTTCAGGGTTTAGGGGTTTTGGGGTTTTGGGGTTTAGGGGTTTAGGGGTTTAGGGTTTAGGGTTTAGGGGTTTAGGGGTTAGGGGTTTAGGGGTTTAGGGGTTTAGGGGTTTAGGGGTTTAGGGGTTTAGGGTCTAGGGCTTAGGGGTTTATCTATGTGCACATAGTCTGTGTGTGTGCCGGTCTATATGTATTTCTACACATTCATACAGCCAGCCCTTAGAGAAAGCATGAGGGATGGGCAGCTCTAGAGAAAAACATATTGTATTTGTGCTGTATACCTTAAGAACCTTAATTTACATGGACATATGGGACGGAAGCTTGTTATATTAACATATGTAGGTACACGAGCGGCATGTAGAAGTGCACGGGTCTGCATGACGTCTACATCTCTGAACACAAAACTTATTGTGGCTTTATAGCATGGCTTTAAAGCATGATTCTGTTTTCCTTCCTATACGAGCAGTCATGCAGCCAAGCCGTTATCGTCTTCATGATCGCCCCACAATCACCGCCATTGATCGTTGTCACCGACCATCTACACCGATCTCCATCATCATCACCATATCATCACCCGTCATCATCTATATTATCATCTTTCATGTCAAGGCCCGAGTCCACACCCAGCAGGAGCCGATCATTGTCACGTCGGCGGCGCTCGCCAGGTTCGACGCGGTCCTTCGCCGGCTTTGCTGCCCGAAGAATAAGGGCAAGAAGGCTCCTAAAGTTCTGGTGCCAGATGATGTAAAGAAGCAGTGGAGCAAGGGCGGAACAGCTAGAACCGAGCTACTTCAAATCATGGTGGAGCTCCAGGGCGACAAGGACCCCTTACACAAGTAAGTATGCCAATATAATTTGTGATTTGTGCAGTGGCCAGTATCATTCATCTGCCGTCAGAATCCTGTGCCAATCATTATAGGAGGCTTTCGTGCAGAAGGCTGAGCTGATCATCGAGACCCGTCGGGATGTGAAACTCAAAGTGGAAGCTGGGTGGTACTCAGAACGTGCTATGGCCAAACAGCTGGAGTGGACACCGTGCCTTGGAATCTCTCAAATTAATGTACACTAGAACATATCCACCCTCCAATTGTCGGCCGGGACTCAGGGCGCGAATTCGCGCTGCGAAGGCCTATTGCACGGCCACTACTGAGAGGCGCAAGGCCCTTACAAGGTCGATCGGGACTTATATATATAAATTACGCGGGGCACATGTGGGAACCGTGATACTACCCGACTGCATGCATCTCCCAATTGTGCAGGGTCGACAAATACGAAAAGGACGTCAAGGAGTATTGGGTGGACACGAAGACAACGGGTGAGATCACGAGAACTATGTCAGAGACCACCATCAGGCGCTTCGAAGTCAGGGACGTTGAAATGCCGTTGCCGGCGCCGCTGGTAGGCAAGAGCCCACAGCCGTTTCTGCCAGACGACGAGGAAGCGTACTACGAGGATCAGGAGGAAGGCAGCGAGGAAGAGGAGGGCAAGGAGGAGGGAACCGACAGTAAATCCAAGCAGAGCAAAGCTTTGCGGAAACGAAAGGAGAAGGATGCTAGGAATGCTGCGACCGAAGCTGAGGAGGACGAGCTAGTGGTCATCACACACCGTATTCTTATATAGATTCGAACTCCAAGTCTTAACTCCGAATCCATTGGGACCAACCATGAACAAAGGGCTTAGATTATGGATTCTTTCAAACTTAAGTCAACAGCCCCAGAATCCTAAACCCCCGTAGCCCGAGACTTTAAGATCTCACCCCAAACCTTAGCCCGAGATCTGACCCCATGTTGAAGGACATGTCCACTGTGGCCAACACCCTCAAGGAGATCCTTAAAAACCAGAACCGGGCGATGGTCTTGGTCGACCAGGTGAAGGATACCGTGCAGAAGGACAATGGCGAGTGCTCCGACATATATGTATTATACATATATATATATATATATATATATACATGCCTGGAGCGAACCCCGTTCCCTCAATTAACACCCACCGAACCAACTAAGGACGACCAAGCTCGAGCAGCACGCAAACAAACTTATGACACTTCACGATGAAATCGCTGATATAAAGGCGAACTTTACGGTCAAGAAGGATCAGGAGCTACCAGGCAGCACCAAGCAAATGCAAGCAAAGTTTTTTGATTGTGCTTTAAATCTCATATCCTAGGGCAGCCACTAGCTTGAAGCGCAAGTTCAGCGAAGTGGAAGTCGAGCGCCCTGTCGGAACTTATGCATGCGCCTGTGCCCAGCCTCCATGATGCATCATGTGCTGGCCGCAATCGTCCGCCAGCGAATAGATCGAGGAACCTCGGATGCCACCCAACCAAGGTGCAGCAAGATGGTCATGGAGGAGAACAAAGTCAGACGGTCCTGGTCGTATTATTTCTGTATGCTCATACATAACAGAGTGTGGGTGTTGAGTCGTGATTCGCACATATGTACTACCGAGGCTTTATCTTCGCAAGGCTGCTGGCAAAGCAAAGGCAAAGGCGAATCCCAAGCGCACAAGGCGTGTCGCACCGGGAAATGAGCATGATGATGATGATGATCTTGAGGGGGAGGAATCTGAAGAAGGCGAGGAGCCAGTGCCGAAGCCGAAGGCTAAGGCAAAAGCCAAGCCGGTTTGCAAAGCAAAGGCTAAGGCTAAGGGCAAAAACAATCGTAAGTGAGCTATTGATCTAGGGATATGAGATTTGCAGTTCTCTCTGAACCCCTAAGCTCCAAACGTCAACTTATGCAGATCATGATGCTCACTTGCTGGAAGGCATGAAGTTCTGCTTCAGTTCGCACTGTGTTAAACTCGATGCAGTGCAAGGTTTGGCCGTGAAGTGTCGGTCTGGGTTCCGTGTGCGCAATCGAACCCCCCATACTACCCTAAACCCTAAACCCTATTTAGGCACAGAACGTAGCTCAATTTGTGATTCCAGGAAGGGGTCGGCTGCGCACTGCGAGTTCAATTCGGGGCTCTCTCGGACGCAGGGCCTAGAGTCGCGCCGCTGCAGATCGAGATGCAAAGCTGTGGCCTGTGCTATATAGTGACCATAATAAGCCCTAATCCTGAGGGACCCAAGGCTCCGAATTACCTTACCCCGTAAAAATATGATCATACACAACCTGAGCCCCTATCGAGGTCTTGCGATCAGTAGCGGAACATCGTTCACAAGCTGAACCATTAAGCTTAATCTGCCCGCATGTATACCGAAGCTAAGCCGGAAGTCCCCATGCAATCGCTATGCATTAAGACGGCCGATCTCTAGGCTGAAAGTATATAGAGTCCCCAAACTCCAAACTCCCGAAGATTAGCCGGGAGTCATACCAAAAAGCTACGCTTCAGAAGTCTGGCTACGATCTTGCAATAACCGAAGCTCTTCCTTTGACACACCGCCCAGAACCCCAAAGGCCTCCCAAGGATGGTCCTAACACAAATCTGCATTAAACTAGAAAGTCCCCTTAGCCCAAAGGCTTCAACTTCATAAATGCAATCATTGTAGGTTTTCTGCCTCGACTGCATGAACATGCCTGCAGATCATGAATGGCCTTTGCCTTATGTATATACATTGAACGATCCATGTGTGGTTACCGTGCTTTTCAATCTGATTCACCAAATTGACGTTGCTCTCCCTCTCTCTCTCTCTCTCTCTCTCTTCCCACCTATCCCTCTCCGTCCCCCATTCTCTTTCTCGATCGTTCTTCTCTATCTCTGTCTCTCTTTCTCTCTCCTCTCTGATCTTTTCTCTCGCTCTCTCTCTCTCTCTCTCTCTCTCTCTCTCTCTCTCTGTCTCTCTCTGAGTGTTTATTTGGGTCACCTAAATTTTAGGTGACCGACTCTGAGTGTTTATTTGGGTCACCTAAATTTTAGGTGACCGATGCTTACCCGTTTCGCTACCCATCTGCGTCCTTAACCTGTGTCCCGTTTCTCCCCCTCTCTCTCTCTCTCTCTCTCTCTCTCTCTCTCTCCCTCTCCCTCTCCCTAGCTCACTCTCTCGTCTCTCTATTATACATCTCCTGATCATAAATATGTTGTGTACATAAAACCTCTATAGCCACGAAGCTTCGAATTTCCAGAAGGCTTAAGCTGTCATAATCCGCCCAAAGATCAACCAACGCCACAGCGGCGCAGCGGCAGGTACTGAGAATCGAGATCGAGTCCACGCTGGACCAGCTGCAAATGCCTTGGCACGGGCAAGTGCTGCTGGCGTGGCGGAGCACGAATAATAGATCGATCGGGCTTATTCTTAGGGTTTGGGTTTAGGGTTTGGATCGAGTTTTGGGTTTAGGCTTAGGGCCCGGGTTAGGGTTTGGGGTTTCGGCTTTGGGTTTTGATTGGTACACTTCTCGATTTGGGTTTAGGGTTCACGGTTTATGGGTCTTTGGGATTCGATATTGGTTGGTCTGTCGTAGGCAGCTATACTTGACAATTGTTTGCAATGCGCCCCCCAGGTTTCTGACCGGATGGTTTGTGACATCGCTGCAGGCTTTTGGCAGGAGCATACGAATGCTAATCCTGATGCTGATCTGGAGAGCTCGGACTTATTGCGCCGGTTGCATCGGAAGCGCAAAACAAAGCATGAAAACACTACTTCGAAAATCCTGAAAGATATGGGCCTTTCGTGCCCGATGCCTATGGACGAAATCGAAGTGGGTGGAGATCGTTATCCGTGTTTTCGGGTTGAATCATACCTTCGAGTATTCAGTCTGCATAACAAGCTATCTCTATTGCTCGGCCACGTGGATGACTTCAGCCTGGTGGAAGAGTACTGGAAGAGATACAAGGCTATAGACCCAGAGCATCCTACATTTTCTTACCATGACGGCCGTGAAAAGTTTGTGATTCCTTGCTACATTCATAGCGATGAGGGCCGCACCCTGAAAAAAAGCAGCATTATGGTTTGCAACCTGCAGCCAGTGCTTGGCAGCAACCCCGACCCTGATTATGATTCGAGTGAGCTGCACACGAACATGAAATTCACTACCTGGGCTACGAGGCTCCTGCTGTTTGTCATGCTGAAACAAGCTTACAAGAAAAATGACAGGCCGCTGTATGCTGCATGGGAAAGCGTCGCTGCCGAGTTGGTGCGTTTGTTTGAGGAGGGGTGCACCCTAGTGGTTCGCAATGTTCGCATCACGATCTATGTTTGTGTGGTCGCGGCCAAGGGAGACTGGCCGCTGCTCGCTAAATTAGGACGGCTGGCACGATTTTTTGGCAGGAAATCTTCTGCTGCGAATGCTCAAGGTATTTGTCATCTTTGCTATGCTGGACGACCCTCACACCCGTACCACGACTACACTGAAACGGCTACGTGGCGGGCCACGTACCTGCAGCATCAGCCCCACAAACCGACTTTCGTGCCGCCCTTCTCAGTCCTGCCACAACACTCCGCTTTGTGGTACCGGTACGACATTTTTCATACGTGTCACAAGGGGATCTTCGCGGAATTGGCTGGCAGTGCCATTGTGGCATTGCTACATTTGACCGGTTAAACCCTAAACCCTACCCTAAACCTTATACCCTAAAAATTTTAGCTGTCCAAAGTTTTGGTTTCGGCTTACGGGGTCTATGGGTGTCGGGCGATTTGTATATAGGATATATACCCTATTAATAGTAACATTCCTATTAGTTTCTTATTCAGGTGGCCCTGATGGATCTTGGCTGGGCAGGCCTCGGTGACGTTCCGGCTCAGTTGGAGTCGCTCTACAATGACTTGGCCAAGTACTGTCAGGACAACTCCCTGCCACTACACATGTCTGGGCTGACCAGAACTTTGCTAGCTTTTTCGAAGGATGCCGACTATCCTTGTGGGTGACGTGTTCTGATTTGATTTGTTTTTTCTGGCTTTGCAGTATATGTACTTCTGCTTATTAAAACTGCTATGTTGTTCGAGAGTATATGGGGTCTGGACCGTATAGATCGCTTTAACTGTGTCTGTGCTGGAGGTCGACCATTAGTTATAAGGACTCATATGGCGATGATTCATCAGGGTGTATAACTGCTTAATTAATTACTATCGTAATATAGGGATTTCGAAAGATTGGGACAGCCGAGGGCTTGGTTCAAGGGTGCAGATACTGCCGCAGTATGTCGCTGGTTGGAAACGGTTTATGCCAATCGCATTGCCGAGCAGCAAAATCCGAGTGCATATCTGATCGCCATCCACGGCGCCTTGCGGGTATCAAACCAACTGATGCACATGTTGTACAGGCATGGCCTCTTTGTGAGCCGTGCGAATGGGAACGTCATTGTGTCGACAGGTTACCAATTCCTCAACCTCTACTTCACTGCTGCGTACGAAGCACTGCAGCAGCGCAAGACCCGGTTCAAGCTTACTCCAAAATATCACGCGCTCACCGAGATCATCGACTACGTCAGACGTGAGCTCATGGTTACTCCACACGCAAGCTGGGTAATTAATCCCGTCACATATTCATGCCAGAGTGACGAAGACTTCGTTGGAAAGGTTTCGGCCTTGTCGACGGCAGTCGCACGCAGGTCGTGCCACACGCAGGTGTTGGCGAGGTATGCCATTCAGCTCTGGCAGCACTGGGACAGCTAGATCGGTGTGGTAATAGTAAAGACCAGCATTTGTACGCTATAGGCTCGTATGTGCTGATCAATTCTGCAGTGGCTGTTCAAGTGCTACATAGCATATGCTCTGATGCGTGATCGGTCGAAGCCGAGAGAAATGGGTGGCGAAAAGGCATCTTCTTCGCATGGGTGTATTTGAGATCACACCCTTAAGTAGCAGTTTAAGCCGAGAAGCCAGTCCCAAACCCAACAAAGCATTAAAACACCCATACCCTAAAAACCAAAAAATGCCACTAGCAAAGAAAAACTGCCACTTTCGGCAGTTGCCGCATTTTTCAAGCAACTAGGTTTCCAAGGAAGGGGTTAAGGATTCCTTTCAAGGGGTTTCCCTTTTTCCTTATCAGGCAGGCCCTGGTGTCTGCGATCTCTTAAAATCCTGCAGGCTAATTTCACAAACCGAATACAATGCCAATGCCGAGTGCAACTTGTGTCTATCAGCAAGGCTCAGAGCCGCAAAGCAACAAAGAACTGAAAAAGCAGAAATGCTATCATTCCTGTGCTGCTATTAGATACCTGAACACCAGGACAACAAGTCGATCGCGACGACTGTCACAGCATGACAAACAGTCGATCCCAACGACTGTCCCGAAATTTGGCTGCAGGCTGAAACGGCAGAGCAAAGCAGCCTGCACACGGACTCGGGTGATTCCAGACACCAGGGGGGTCCTACAGGGGCCCTTGGACCTTCTTCATTGCTTGAACGAATGAAGGTTGGGAAGGAAAGGGGCCTGGGAAGGCGGCCTCCAGGCCTGCACATGACATGCTACTTATTATGCCCACTGGCTGGCGCCTAAGGTGGCAACTCCTGAGAAGGTACAAAAAAACAATCGTCTGTATGCGGTTCTCTTATAAGCTGACTCGCCCCTTAAGTCCTATTCCTAACGGGGCTGGGGCTGGGCTGCTGTAGGGTCAAGGCAGGCTTAACGGAAGCCCCCAAACGTGTCGGCGGACCAGGGCTGCCGACGGCAGCCAGTGAGCCAGGGCAAATCGGCAGCAAACCCCAAAAGATCAGTTTCAGAGTTTAATGACGAGCCAGCAATCTTAAGAGTGTGCCACCGTAAGTCATAAAATCCAGCCCCTACGAATTGGTCTTCCCAATTGACTTACTTAATAAATAAACTCTTATAGGCATTAATAATCCAGCAGGCATGGGCTCAGGTTTACGCTGTCTCTAGGGGGTCCAAAGTTGAAGGCGCCTGCTGCTGCCCGTTCCGCTGAGGCTGTCCATTCAGCTGTGGCGGCGTAGTCCAGAAGGAGACGGACACCGAATCGAATGACGCCGACCTGAGGATTGTCCCCGCCAGCCCGCGGCAGTGGTTCTTCCCAACTAGCCGAAACTGGGAAACCATTGGAACCTCAGTGTGCTGTCGCCGCCATCTTCACGGACTCGGTCCGTGTCTTGGAGTCTTGGCGGTCGAGAAGCAACTTTGTCGCTTTGTGCTTCTCAGGATCATGGTGCTGCTCCTCAGCAGCATCTTGCCCATGAACGCTGAACAATGGCGCTCTCCATCGGAAGGCAACGTGTTCCCAAGTCAAGCAAGCTTTTCAGGGCAACCCTCCCCCTAAGACTAAGGAGGACATTCGAAACACACTCGTGCCAGACAACAAGAAAGGGCTGCTGTAGTGTTTATTTCATGGATTCTTGGCATGCAAGTCCTCCTGGTTATTTTACACAGACCTTTCAACACGGACTCCAACAACCCGTCTGAATCCTGCTTAGGGTTTAAAAATTCAGGATGTATATTGGGATTCTGGGATTATTTCTCTTGGCCTAATGCTGGAATAGGTCATTCAACGGCTGTGGACATGACATTGATCAGGGCACTAGTGCGGGACTCAATTATTGCTCTGTGTCCTGTTCTGGGCTAGGCTTCGGAGTTTCTGTCTGATGATACGAGGTCAGGGCTTGTGTGTGTGTGTGCGGGCGCATGCATCCCCTGGCTGCCTGTTCATGTTTAGGGTGTTTAGGGCCCCTTTGACCACGGGCCATGGTCGGGGTTTACTGTTGTGTGTGTGTGCATCTCTGCAGAACACTCCGAACAAGCTGCACCCCCCATGATGAATCGGTCCATGTTCCAACCGACCTAGGAGCAAGAATGCCCTAAAGGAAGCAACACGACTCCAGCGACCTGAAACGAACAACCCTAAAGGCCGAAAGTCTGCCCTAAAAAGGAACCCCTGAACCCCCCAAGCCGAAAGCCTTCGTGAACCCCGAAACCGGCAAGGCCGTTGAACACTCGGAATCCCCAAGCTAAACCCGAAAGCCCAGGGGCTCTTCCCTTCGAACCTAGAAACTCTGAACACCCCGAAGCCCTAGGCCCTAATGTAAGCCCTAGGCCCTAAGCCCTAAGCCCTAGGCCCTAAGCCCTAAGGCTAAGGCCCTAAAGGCTTGAACCACAACCCCTTTAACATTGTTCCCACAGTTGAACTTGCATAGAATGTCGGGCTCTCCAGTTATTTATGTTGTCTGAGGTTTAGTAGGGGTCCTCATTGCAGTCAGGGTTCCTGTCTTGATTTGCTTATTGGCAGGTTCAGGGTCGGGACATAATGTAAGCAGGAAATGGTTTTTCAAGTTCGAAGTCGCCCCACAAACATTGGTGCAAGGACAAGGACTATGTTTCTGTGGCAGTCGGTGGCACAGGGCCTTCAGGTAGTACTAGCTGCTTTCACGGAAGGGACCCTGATGACGAATCCCCGGCCTCGCCACAGCAATGCCGCCAGGCAGGAAATCTGCCCAGGAACACATCACATGAAGCCTCAGCAACTGCCAGGGGTCTCAGCCAATCGTCATGTGAGCTTCGGTAGCTTATGGATGCCGAGACAATGCAACATCTGGTGGAATGAAGCACTTGCCATGATGAGACTGCTTTTCAGCCAGTAGCAGATGCAGACACATGCACAAACATGCACACGTCAAGGTCTACAGGCAAGCAAACATGAGCACAGGACCCCCTGCAGAAGGTCTCCGGAAGCACAGACGCAAGTCGGACCTTGTTTCGCAAGCTATTTGCAAAAGCTTCATGCTTACGTCCCTCCAAATCTATATCAACTGCAGGTGGTGCTTGCACATGAGGTCCGTAGGCTGCATGCCGCATCTCTTCAGCAGAACCTCATGGACACTGGCGAGCCACGGGGTGGTCTGGAAAGTCTGTGGGAAGCTTTCCTACTTCACTGCTCTCTGCTACCTCGAACCCAGTGTCCCCCAGGACGCAGCAATCTTTATTCGGATTGGGATTCGCACCCTGCAGGGCTGGCACGTAACAAAGATTACTTATGCAGTTTTCTAATATACTGGTCTCCTGGCAAAACATGCAAAGCAGAAGGAGTTGAAATTGAGGACTTGGGACCTTTCAACACAAACAAGTTTTTTGGCAGGATTGTTCAGGCTGTTCATAATAACAAAGTTTAGCTTGGGTTGAAGCTGTTGGTGGTTGGGGTCCACAAGGAGGAGACCAGGAGATTGGGCAGCAGTGGGGTTAGGCATGGCGGGACAGAGGAAGCTTTGTGCAAGAACGATGGAAGCAGCTGGAAATATCTCATGGCAGTGCAGTCTGCTCGACTCTGCTGGGGCACGTGTCCATGTGACTTCTGAGATGCTGGCTCCACAAAGCACTGGGTGGCACAGCTGCTCTGCTGGCAGTGACCTCTAGGACCCTAGGACTCTGTAGAGCAGGGGCAAATGCATCCCGATATTGCAGCAGAGGGAGAAGGAGAGGGAGGGCAAGCAGGTAAATGAAGCCAGGCACTGTGGTGGCAGGCCATCCACCGATGTTCTGCACAGAACGACATGCCGAAGCCAATGTAGACTTAATGGTAGCATTTGCATATACATATATGTACATATATATTTCTGTCTGGGCAGTCTAGAACAGACAAGGTGAGTGAGAGAGAGGCAGAAAAACATATGGCTACAATTCCACGTAGACTAGCCGATGACCAGACCTGAGTTTAGCTTCAACATGCCATGAACATCCCAACTTCGTGGGGGGAAAACTAGCTAACAAGGCAGCAGCACGGAACAGGTGCAACGTCACCAAGAAGCAGCAAGGCTAAGTCTTATGCCGTGAGCATGCATCTTGAGACAGAGTGTCTGCCAGGAGGAATTGCACCAGAATCTTGTGAGGGTGCGATATATATATATATATATACATATATACACATCTAGATATATGTCAATATATATATGTATATATATATATACATATAATATATATATATATATATGTAGACACTGATTCTTTTTGGCAGGCATGCATACTGCCTCAGAGGCCAAGACCCAAGAGCTGGGACTCAAGTCTATGCACAACAAGGCTTGCTTGGCATTGGAAAGACTACGACTAGGAGTGACTACAGTACAACTCATGAACTAGAAACACAATGCACAATGCACAACAAGCCCGAAGACAGATGCAACTCAGAGCTCAGCGCGAGTTGGCACAATGCAGTGCTCACAGCGACGAAAGGCCTCGGTCGGCCAACTCTCAACAATGCATGCAGCCTGGCCAGAAGACAAAGCACGATGAGGACTGGGATAGGTTAAGTAGATAACAAAATGATCAATGCACAACATGCACCAAGACACATGCCACTTGCACATCACTGTCAATTGGCGCCATGCAGTCGCCAAAGTTATTCGAGGCCTGGGTCAATCAAGTCTCAACAAAGCAGACCCGCAACAACACACAGCACAACCCAGGCAATGATCCAACACGCTGCAAGCTCAAGCCATTTTTTCACCACGCATGCCACGATCGGTATAGCTTCTCGCAGGAGCATACCTTTGTCTTTCTCGAAACACAGCACTGCACGATGTGCTGTGTGCGTCCAACAGTATGACTTGAAGCTTTGAACCCAAAGACCTCTGAGCTGGTCTGCCTCCTCCAAAACTCGGGCCCAGCCATCTTCTCCAAACTCGGGCCCAGCCGTCAAGGACACCAGGACCTCCAGAACCAAGAAATGGAATAAGGACGGCTCGGCAAGAAAATTCAGTGCGCCTATTCCTTGAAAATGTCCCGGAAGAGCTTGTCGATGCTGTTGTTGACGACTTTCTTGATTTCCTGGAGAATATTATGTCTAAATTTGGATCAAGACTGCAACAACAAACTGCCCGGCCTGCTTGAGCCTCTCTGCCGCTTGCCTCTGCCCTGGACTTGAGGACCATAGCTCTGGAGGAAACTTCTTGGATATGGAGTCCTACAGAAACAAGAAGCTTCAAATACAGGTTTGCTGAGCATGCAAGCGAGACTGCATCAGAAAGCACGCCTCTTCCTCCCCATCCTGGGACGATTCCTGCAGACATGACAGGATTCACGTGCAAGCTACACTACCCGCAGCTGAAGACCTCTGGCCTTCCTTCGGGCCGACGAGGTTCGGTCCTGTGGCCAGACTATCCAATGACGTCCCCACTGACGACTCAGAAGTCTTTGTAAACGGTGGCCTTGTGCCCGGGAGGAGACGTCGATCGGGCCTTCGGGGAAAGACGTCCACAACCATGGTATGATTGCTACGGCAGGCACGAACAGCAGCCCTCACAATGAGCCTTGCGACGGCTTTTGCTTCGCGTCCCGCCATCCTGCCCATGGGGTGAGTGAAGTTCAAAAAAGCCATGTATCTATATTCCTCTAGCTATATAAAGATACATATATAGCTATATTTACGAAATACCAAAGACATCTCTATCTTATGTATGTATGTCATTATAAATATACAAACATGAAACCACTGCTGTATGTGTAACGGATTCACAACATCGGCCTTGGATCCCCGAACCTCGCAGCTCGTATTCGGGCCCCTCGATGAAGTGTCCTGTACACTGCACTGTGGAGAGGTCAATACAGTAGGACAAGAGTCACATGCAAACAACTCACCACTTGCAACCAGTGGCCTGGCTCGATCGGGCCCTCGATCGGGCCTTTGGGCAAAGAATTGTGCAGGCACCGTATGCTTGCTTCGGCAGGTTCAAACACCAGAGAAGAAAGCCGCCTTGTGCGACTTCTTCCTGCGGCGGCTTTTTGAGCTGTCCTGTACACTGTACACTCTGCACTGTGGAGAGGTCAGTACAGTAGGACAAGAGTCACATGCAAACAACTCACCACTTGCAACCAGTGGCCTGGCTCGATCGGGCCCTCGATCGGGCCTTTGGGCAAATAATTGTGCAGGCACCGTATGCTTGCTTCGGCAGGTTCAAACACCAGAGAAGAAAGCCGCCTTGTGCGACTTCTTTCTGCCGCGGCTCTTCTTCTGCCCAGGGGATCAGCTGAAAAAAAGGATCTATGCCTGTCTGTCGTCATTTCTCTATCTGTATATATATATATATATATGTATATGTCTGTATATATATATATATATATGTATTTCTTCGGGATGTGCAGAGGCTGACCTTAGCTGAAGGTGACCCTTGTAGGGAGCGAGTTTTTTGATATTCGTTCCTGCGCACAGCACTCTCGTATGATTCTGTGTGTCTGTGTGTGTGTGTGCACATGCTGTAGCTCTCGAAGACCACTGCCATGCTGGAGAGGAGATGCACCCGGGTGTATCATTCGGACCTGGTGCAAAACAAGAGTAATGAGGAAGAAATACATTCTGTGACATCCTGCTCTGCTGACTCCCAGCTATCCGAGAAACACCCAGGTCCAGGCAACTGGGCAGTGAAGACGAGGGGCCGACCTATGCAGCACAAGCAATGGAAAGAAGAAGTTGAGCACACGGTCATGCGGTAAACCTGCTTCTGTGAATGCATCGGCTAGGAACGGCTGGGAATGATGGATAAAGTTTCGGATAAACTAATACTGGCAAGAGGACCTGTGTTTTTGGGACCATGGCTCTTGAACCTGTGGATGACGAACAGGTGGCTTTGTGTTTACATGCCGGGGTCTCTGGCCCTCTGCAATGTCGAGGATGTGCAATGCTGCCCATGTTTTATGCACAAAATTTGCTGTGACGAGGTGCCACGGCCGGTCTTATGCCCAGGCCCAAAGCATCAAAAGCCGTGCCAGCTGCACTCAAAATCGGGCCGTGCGTGAAGCAATAGGCAAGCTGGCTATAACTACTTTAAGTCGGTCGAGCCATTTCCAAACAGATCCGGCTGCTCCTGCGTGCCCATTCTGGCACCCGGCCAAGATCATGTGCTCCTGCGGGCTCATTCGGGCCTCTGGCCATGATCATGTGCAAATAGTCGATCTCTGCTTGCATTTGCTGAACTCGGTTTCGAAGCCATTCGAGCTGCTCTCTGTCTGCAGATATCTTGGCATCAGAGGTGCCAATGTCACTCTGGACCGATGCTCGAAATGCCCGGAACTCTTGCTCCAAGTGAGTCTGCCGGCGCCCCAAAATCTGCAAATGACTCTCCTCTCGCGTGGAAATTCTCCGAGCAGAGCGGCTGCGGTCTCGAACACCAGGCGCCGTGGCATCTGTCCGGATCTCTGTGGCGCCACGACTCGGGCCACGAACATCCATCGGGCCATGACGGTCCTCGGAACCATGCTCAGCCATGCTCAAGCTGCGGAAAAGCACGTCGAGTTCGGAGCTCATACCACGCCGACTTGGAAAGAGCTTCCTACGAACCCCAGGCCCGAGATGAGAAATTGCTACTCTGGGTCGAATCTGGAGAGTTCGGCTTGAGCCGCAGAGAAAAGTTTCTATATTCACTTCATTCGGCCAAAGTGACCTAGAGGCCAACAAGCGATCCCCATAATTCATGCCAACCCTCCCCAGCACTGGTGTAGTGCCACGACCACAGACCTCACCCTACTACAGGCACAACATCCCTCCAGCCAAACTCCCCAGCACCCCGTCTTGTGCAGTGCTGTCACTTGTTCCTCAATTTGGGCGTGACATGGGAAGCCTGTATTTTAGAATCAGAACAAAAGGCCAGGATTTCTGCCCCAATCTCAGGTCCTGGCTGGCATGCCTGATCGAAGTCGATATGTGTCTTTCCAAGTCCTCGGACATGAGCGCTTGGCCTCGTGCAGAGTAAGGACTGTGACGCAAGATGCAGTGACAGAAGCCTGCAGCTTGTGAACCGAGGTTCTGGCACTGCTTCCAGTCAAGTTGCTCGGCCTGGCAGTGCAGGAGACAGCATGTATTTAGAAGCAATGCAACACGGCCAAGGATGAGTCACGGCTGATCCAACTTTGCCGGCCATTTTGATTTGGCGCTGTCTGTGTCTGGCATTGAAATTATGATTGAGTGATGTTATACGTCTTGCATGAACCAAGTCAAAAGTATATCCTGTCACAGATGCCTAATTCTGACATATTCATCTCTTGGGTCTTGGGTGTAGTTTGCTACTACGTTGAAATCGGTCCATGCAGGAAAGAAATGCGTCTCACACTCAGATGTCAGGAGGTGGACCCCGAGGAATCGGGTGCAGATTCGACCGCAGCGGGAACCTGGATTGAATCTATGCTGCCATGAGAGGGCAGCTTCATTCATTTGTGAACACAAAAACAAATCTCAGCACCAAGCCGTGTGATACTCTGATATAAAAACAAGTGACGCCTTGTGCTGTACCGGTATTCCTGGCTGGCTCTTCGCCCATGTGAATGGGGTCGCCGGGAACTGTAGCTTCGGGCCGTACCTAGGAAATCGAATCTATTCATTTGCCCAAGCCTATACATGTGGCATGAAAAAAATGGCTTGACTGTGCTGCTTCTGACGAAGCAACGCCCTCGGGACCGGCTTCAACGGATCACTGATGATGGCGGCCCTGAGCTGGAGAGCTACTGCAATGTAAGATTAGGAGACATGCAACTTGTCAAGCTGACATGTGACTCGGCTTGGTGTCTGCTTGCTCCAAGCAACGCCTTTGATGTCGTCATCGCCGGACTCCTGGACCTCGTGCTCCTCTGCGGCCTAGGCTAGACGGCATGTTAAGTCGCTCCACATTCCACTCCAGCATCAATGTGTCTGGGTATTGAATCACCAAGCAACTCCTTAGCCTTGGGCGGGTGCTGTGGCCTAGGCTGGATAGCATGACGAATCGGTCCATGTGTCAAACTGAATTATGAGACATATTTGCCTGGTGAACCAGACCAAGATGTCACGCCCAAAACAAAAATGAATTGCATCCTGATAACTTACTCCGGATCGGCGGCCTGGCCTTTGGCCTAGGCTGGAGGATACGTCGAATCACTCCACATGCCACTCTGCAATGGTTGTGTCTGATTGAATCACCAAGCAACTTCGGTGCTTGCTTTGGCCTAGGCTGGATAGCATGACACACAGGTCCACATGTCAGACTGAATCATGATAGTGGTGTGGCCTGATGAAAAACGGGCCCAGCTGTCATGCTGAAGTCATACATTGCATCCAAAAATCTCCATTGCAATCGGCCCGGCCGTCGACTTTGCCTTTGGCCTAGGCTGCATAGCATGTCCGGCCACTTCTAATTATGACATTGCCTTGCCTAGCCTAACCAACCATCCGGGCCAACATGTGACTCCATGCCGGATGTCGCCAAACTCCGACAAGCAACGCCTTGCTCTTCAGCTTCTTCCTGGGCAGAAGTCTCTCAGAAATGAATCCTAAGACCCAGGGAAGCAGAGCAACAGTCGGGTCTGTAGAGTTGAGTAGTAGATTTTACAATGGCCTCAATGGTCTGGAGGAACCAGCATCCTGCTTTGCTGCCAGCCTGTACTACGATGACAAATGCCCAGAGTGCAACAACACTCAGCCTTTTGAAGGGCCTGAGCAGTCTCTTCAACATCCGAGGAGAGTAACGGATCTTCCTGATAGCAGCCGCCTGCAACTCCACCAATCGGTCTGCAGGACTTAGCGATCTGTCTGAAAAGCGGGTATCCTGCAATAACTTTATGGCAGTCCTGGGCTTCGATGCATTTCCGCACCCGTACGATCTGTGGCTCCTGCAACGCCGGCTGATTATGAGATACTGACACATGATCTGAGATTAACACACTTACGGCTTAAGTCTTAAGTAATTTGAATCCTCAGGCAGAGGTCGCCCGGGCGGTGTGCCGGGAAAAGGTCTGAATGCCACCTGCGACATCACTCTGTGACTTGAATCTCTGATGCATGGTGACTGCTGATCCGCAACTACTTATTCTCTCATGGCTGTCCTGAGCTGGACGTGCTCTATTCCGGCCGGAGGAGCTGGCTGCCTCAGTTTCTGCTTGTGTTCCATGTATGACTGAGGCTTCAGGGCATCTTCGCCCCTAACAGCCCTACCAATTCCAGAGAATCGGCCGAGCAGCTGAAGTCGGACCCGCCTCCTGGAGACCAAAAGGCAGACACAACAAAAAACAGAAGCCAAGCAGCCGGCCACCAGTGAGGCCTCGGTGTCGGAGTCGTCCGAAAAGCTTGGCGGCTCCTGCCCCCTGTAGAGCTCGCGATTCGGGCCGTGGTCTTGCCATTCTTCCTTGGCGAAGAGCCACTTCTCGTTGTAAAAGCTGAGCAAGTTTTGCTGCTGCTTTCGCAACGTGAGCCCTTGGTAAAACTCGGACCTGCAACCTCAGACGAGTGTAGCATTGCACGAGACTCTAGACATTGTGACAACACCAACACGACAATTGCAATCCAAGCATCGCTTGGTGGGAACCACCTGGCTCATCTTCTTCACGTGCTCAAGCACGTAATCGGACCCGACACGGTTCTCCCGGAAGAGACCGTACAAGTCCTGACAATCGCTCCATGCTCTTTAAGACACCAAAACAACCTAAAAAGGAAATCCCCTTCATCCCCATCCTTATAATTTTGCCCAGAATCGGACCACACCTGCGCATGCGAGATCTGCAGCTTTTCCAAGCACCAAGCCAGACACGTGGCATCATGCCACAACTCAGACCATGGGACGAGCTGCTGGTGCGGTGCAAAAAAACGGGCCCCTGAATCATTTCTTCGCGGAGGTGGCCGCCGGTGTTCGGACCGGAGGTACAAGAACACTGCTCTGGTCAACAAAGACCACAAGGGCCTGAAATTAGTTTAGGGCTCCTGGAAAAGTGATGGTGTCTGGAGTCTAGAGTCTAGAGTCTAGAGTCTATATTCTAGATTCTAGATGCTAAGCTGCTAAGCTATATTTATACTTGTACTTCATTCATAATGGAAAACATCTCCCCAGTTCTGACCGAGTGGCGAAAAATTGGGCCGATTATAATCTTTTCGGGCCAGCTTGCGGAGCATCTTGAAGGCGATCTCCTCTGCACATACTCGGGCCATCGGGTGGGAGTGGCATAGAAGCGCCAGTGTCCTGTGTTCTTAAAGAAGCAGGCCCAAACTACGGAAAACTTTCCGAGGTTGTGACCACACAATGAATACAAGCTCAGAAAGTCTCCCATTGGCGATCAAGCATCTCGACCCAACCCACCATATCGACCCCGCAGGCATTCAGAGTCCAGCCAATGCCCGGTGCCTGCTCGTACAGCCGAATCCTCACCTCTGTAGCAAGCACACAGGCACACGCAGCATGACAAATGTACCGCAATACGTGCAGTATCACTGCCGGCTGGGCAAAGGATTCGGCCTGGTCGTTGCCCCATGAGCTCTCCACATTGCAGGAGAGGTCATCGTACCGGCTGCCGAAACGAATCGGACCCGTTGGAGGATTCCGACCTGACAAGGCTTTAACGCTGGGATCGGGTACGGCTACTGCAGTCACTGAACTCTGGAATACCCGACTGTAACAACTAACTAACATTCATTAGCCGGCCTCTTGCAAAAGCTCGATCGATAAATTCTTGTGGATACTCTCTGATGCGGAATCTTGCCGACATGCCTGCCAAAGACTCACGAGGAACCCGAATCACAGAAATAAATAGTCGAACAAGTGGAAGTTCCAAAGACTGCTTCCAATATGAAGCTGAAGCGGCTGAAATAATCGGCCCAACGCAGGCACTGCGGTGGATGTTGGCAGGTCTTCCTCAAAGTAACGGTCCCATGGAAAGTGCAATCGCTTCCAGGCACCAGTCACAATCGTTCTCTCTGAATAGCCGAGCTGCTAAGTGCCTTTGTCACCGTCCTCCTGGCATGCACGTTGGCGATGAGGATGTAGCCTTGCAGCAAGCAACACACTCCCCTGGAAAGTGCAGTCGCTCCCAGCCACAGCCGCTATCATCGGATTTTGTGAAAGAATACAGCCGAAGTGCCGTGTCACGTGAGGCTTCTGAGATGCGGCCTTCGTCGAATGTTCAGGATCAATGGGATGTGCTGTGCCAAGCTGCTACTTTGGGCTTCAAGGGCAGATTGCTAATTCTGTTGCACAGAATTGCAGCAAAGAGTCTCAGCCAGCAGAAGCTCACTCCAGGCACGGACACAAGGCAATGGCTGGATGTTAAAAACTCCACACGCCTCTCAGGCTGTTAAGTATAATATCGGGAAGGGCCACTGTCTCCATGTAACAGCTCAGACATGCATGGCATAATTTTCAGGGAAGCTTAGAACTACTGGCAGGATCAACCATGTCGCATCTCCACAGAAGCTCAGACTAAGAACTCAGAATGTCCTGGTGTCTTGACTGCTGGACTCCCGGTGTGATAGCTCAGACATGCAAAGCTGCAGAGCTGAAATATCTTAATGGTTGAGGGAAGCATAGGACTGCTGGCAGGATCCATAGGTTGCATCTCTACAGAAGGTAAGAAAGCACGTGTCCACGTGCCCTCGCTGCTGAACTCGGGCCATGCGTCAATGAGTCAAACAGTGCTCCCAACTCATGCAAACTTATGCAACGAAAGAGCAGGAACTGACTTGTGCTTCTGCCTGGATCATAACCTTCAGCTCCAACTGGGTGCTAACCAAATCCATTCTGACATGCAGACATTTTAAAGAACATGACGTCAACAACATCCATCACTGCACCTGACCCGCTGAGTTCAAGGCCAGTTCATGGTGGCGGCGAGAAAGACCACATGTGTGCATGCGTGTGTGTGTGTCTGTGTGTGTGTGTGTGCGTGTCTGGGTGTCTGGAAGAATATCGACAAGGACCGAGGACGACCACTGACCCTGTTGCTGGACACCCCCCCTCCACTCGACAAGTCTCTATATGTTCCTAACTAGGAACTGCTACTGCTAGTAGTAGTAGCAGTAGCAGTAGTAGTAGTAGTAGTACTAGTAGTAGTAGTAGTACTACTACTACTACTACTACTACTACTACTACTACTACTACTACTACACCCCACATCCCAAATGACCGAAACGGATCACACGAATGATGACTCCTAACAAGGGCCACCCTGGTCTAGGGTCACCCTTTGCACTTCCCGATATATGCTCATATGTATACATATATGTATATATGTATATATATATATATATACATATATATATACATATATATATCTCTCTCTCTCTCTCTCTCTCTCTCTCTCTCTCTATGGCTGTATCGTTTTCGGATGGCAAGGCCTCGGCATCGATATAAAGCATACCACTACTGAGTATAGCATATATAATGTACTGAAATGCAGTGAAGTGACTAGTGACTTGACTAGTGACTAGTGTGCAGCAGAAGCCTCAGATACAGAGAAATCACAACTCACACCTGCTGGCCTTGTGCTTCCGACGCGATCGGTCCTGTCTGCAAGCTTCTGCATCCAGTCATGATGCAACGGACAACTGACACATGTGTCGGACTCCATGATGGCCTTCTTCTTCTTCTCCAACTCGGACCCTAAAGCAGCCTCGAAGTCGGACATGGGTATGGTAATGCTGTCATGCAGCCACGAAAAGAAAGACGTGCATCATGGCCTCTGTGCTCTCCTCCTCACCCTGCAAGTCGGAGATGTGTATGGTCATGCTGTCATGCACCCACGGAAGCACAAACATGCATATTGCGATGCAAGCTTTGCATGGCCTCCTGCGACACCAGTGAGATCGGCGACAGTCGGGCCGGCAGGGGTGCTGCTTTGGAAACTAAAACTGGTTTCCAAAGCGGCTGCTGTGGGGCAGCAGGCATTGGCTTCGGCCTTTGGGGTTTGGGTTGCCTGGCCTGTCCGGCCAGGCAACCCGAAGTCGGTCCCGCTGCTGGAGTCGGTCCCGAAAAAGTGTCGTGTGGAGGAGGGGTCTTCGGTGGAGGAGGGGGGGGTGGAACCGGGGGTGGGTATGGGACGTGGACGCCCAGCACTGGTGCAACCGGTGGCGGCCAGTTTGTCTCGGGATCCATGGTTGCTACTCGGGCCCGGCTACACTGCTTGCTACTCGGGCCCGGCTACACTGCTGCTGCTACACTTCTACAGGATCTCTACTGACTAGAGCAAGGATCGGCCATGCTTGCTCGGGCCTCTTTTTTGTTGTGGAGATGCTGCGGCTACACTGCTGCTGCTACACTTCTACAGGATCTACTACTGACTAGAGCAAGGATCGGCCATGCTTGCTCGGGCCTCTTTTTTGTTGTGGTGATGCTGCGGCTACACTGCTGCTGCTACACTTCTACAGGATCTACTACTGACTACAGCAAGGATCGGCCATGCTTGCTCGGGCCTCTTTTTTGTTGTGGTGATGCTGCGGCTACACTGCTGCTGCTACACTTCTACAGTAGGATCTACTACTGACTAGAGCACCTGGAATTGGTTTTGGCATTGGCCCAGAATACACAGACATGGAACTGTCAACTGCAGGAGCTGATGCTCTTAGGATCTTAGCAGTCTTAGCACCAGGAGAGCCAAATAGCACTGCAGAACTACATGCACAGGCAAACTCATGCCGAGTCAGAATGCAATGCACATGGAAGCTGTCAAGGCTCAAGACTCTGACTCTCACTGAGGACATGACGTTCTGAGGCAAGCGACGGCAGGAGATTCGGGCCCGGCCTTTTCAGAATCAATATTTGACGGCCCAAGGTCGGCCGTCAACTCACAATGCAATGCCGCTGGCAACTCTCAAGGCTCAAGACTCTGACTGTCACTGAGGACATGATGTCATGAGCTAAGGGATGAAACAAGCATTGGGCCAAGTCCTGGAACGAGTCTTACCATGAATCAATCGATCAATCAATCCATCAATCTATCAATCAATCAATGAATCATGGGCCATGGAGAGAAAATCTCTGCTAGTCGGTCCACGGTGCAATGCACAACCGAAGAAACACGCCAATGCTCAACCAGAGTCCCGGCCGGAGATGGTCCCAAGCATGCACAGAAGCAACATGCCGGATCACACTTCTCTTGGCGATCGCAGGCGCCACCAGCCGGAAACTGCTACATGATCGCTGGGAGACAGCCAGTCAGCGGCTTGCTGCTGTTGGGAAATCGGACCGAGAGCCGCACAGCGGCTGCTGTGCCCAAAGCGCCTGCCTCAGCCATGCAGTCCACCCCCCGAAAGCAGGAAAGACTATACCTATGCAGCAACATGTGAGGTCCTGCACATGCAAGTGCAACGACGGCACTGTTTCCACATGCCAGGCGTCATGGTCACTGCATGTTAAGTTGCACCTGCTTTGGCGATGGCCGGTCTTCCAAAAGATGACCAAGGTTTGCAGGGGCCGCCTTAGCCTTGGCCTTGCCCTTCATTCGGCCCTTGCCCTTAGTCGCCTGAGTCGATCCCGCAGATGACGATGAGAAGTCGGGCTGATGCCAGAGATGGTGCTGCAGCTGCCTGGGGGCCTTCTTTGGCCTAGCCTGGGGGGCTGCTGAAGTCGGTCCCGCAGACGGCGATGAGAAGTCGGGCCGACGATAAAGACGGTGCTGCAGCTGCCTGGGGGCAGTCTTTGGCCTAGCCTTGGGTGCTGCTGAAGTCGGTGTCGAAGATGACGATGACTCATGTGTCTCCTCCTCTGACTCTGATGGCATGTGGCGTTGATGAAGATCATTCGGAGGATCTGCACGAAACGGCGATGGCTTTGCTCTGGGAGTCGATCCCGATGAAGGCTTGCCCTTCTGGTGTTGGCCTCTCTTGTGCTTGTTCTTTCTGTCTGCTGAAGTCGGACCGTTCTCTTCAGAAGGCAAAAAGATAGCCTCTCCTTTGCCGCTCTTGACCTTGTTCTTGCGGTCTGCTGAAGTCGGATGGTTCTCTCGAGGACGCAACATCTTTCGACCCCGAACCTTTCGAGTCTCGGTTACTCGTCTGCTTCGCCTGTTCTCTTCAGGTGGCAAAACGACAGCCTTTCCTTTGTCGCCCTTGCCCTTGTCCTCAGGGTCTGCTGAAGTCGGACCGTTCCTCCGAGGCAAAAAGATTGGCTTGCCAAAAGGGCACATGTGGCGGCCCGGCATTTGCAAGCGAGTGTGAATTACTCGTGTGCTTTGCTTCTACGGTCGTATATCCAGATTCGAGCCAATACTACCAAGGCATGCAAAGACATCCAACAATCGACAACAGAGCAAATGCAGAGTAAAGAAGCCCGGGCCCAAGACAATCCGACCAGATCATGTGGCCCATGCAGTCACGGCCTGTTACGGATGAGGTTTTGACAGTCCGCCCTGACTCGGTCCGAGTGTTTTTAAACAGCCATGAGTCAGTGCCAATGAGTCGCTCGTCTCTCTCTGTCTCAGCTGCTGTGGTTGTGCACGAGCTGCAATCCGAACGCAAGACGCCATGCTCTGACTTCTCACCCTTGGACCATTGACTTTGGACCGAGTCGAAGCCTGCTGCAAAGCCTCTTCATTCTGCAACACTGGAACTAAGTTACACCGAAGCCTTGCCGTCAGTGTGGTGGGTAGTGCGAAAATGCGACCTGACGTGGCAAGGACTTGGATTCCCACCCATGCGACAGATCTGGGCTAGGATTCGATTCAATGAGTGTGGGACTGGAATCGAATTCGACCTGTAGTCGGTGATAGATAGGCTACCGGGATGCTGCCAGGCAAGGCACCCAAAAGAGATTGCCTGCAAAGAAGACACCAAACTCCTGGGACTCAAGCTGATCTGATCGATGTGGCCTCGAAAGTCAAAATCTCACTAGTCACACCGATGACATGAGCCTGCATTTTGCGAATCCAAGGCTTCGGCACTGCTTCTGTGAAGGAGTTTGGCCCTGCAACAGGGAACTGCAAAGAATAAGACGCAAGTCGAGGCAAGATGCAGTCTGTGGCAGCCTGCAATTACAACCTGTCCAAACTTTTTCAAGCTTGCACCAAGTCATGACTTTGCAGCCAGCTGATCAAGGGCTGGGATTCCAATGAACTGCTCTTATGCGTCCCGCATGAACCGACCAACCGGAGTCCTAAGGCTTTTAAGCCTGAAGCCTTAAGCCTTAAGCCTTAAGCCTTAACCTTAAGGCTTTAGGATCAAGGCACTAAGATAGCTCATGTCATTTAAAAAGCCCTATAGTTAGTTAGTCACTCGGTCCATGCAGGAAAAAAAGGCCTACTGCCAGGGATCTCAACACCAAATGCTGCTACTCGGCTTCGCCGCATTCGGTCCCATCGGCTCCGCCGTCCTTGGCTGGACATGGAAAGTGTCACTGATGTCTCGAATGTCGTGATGATGCCATGGGAGGGTGACTGAAGTCCCATGTGAACAGGAAGTCACAGGCACGCTGACTCATAATCAGATTGACTTGCTGGCCACGTGACGCCTTCGGTGACGATGCTGGCGGTGGGAACCTTGCATTCGGCCCGTACCTAGGCTGGCTGTTTCAATTGAATGTGGTGTCACTGTGGATTGTGCCTGCTTGAGCGACCAAGCAACGCTTTCGGGATCACCGGCTTCTTGCTCACCGTCGACCTGAGGCTGCATACTCACTCCATTGCAAAATCAAGCTGCTCACATGTCAATTGGCATTCTGTCTGCTTGCTCCGAGCAACGGCGATGGGACCCTCGGCCGCTTCGGGTTCCTGGATGTCTCGTGATAATTTGACATGTCACGACGAAAACCTGCCGTGGCCTCGTCGAGCCACTTGGCACCGGAGCTCCCGGCGGCTGGAACCCCAGCCCCAGCCTTTAGAACTTGAGGATTGCAGTGGCCAAATGTGCAACCATTATATCAAAACAGCTGACCCTTTCCATGGCCTCTGGATGCACCTTTTGATCGTCCTCCTGGAAAGCCGGTGCCTGAGACGGTCGGACCCAAGCAATTTGGATCAATCAAGTCTTCAAGTAAAAAGTCTCCTGTTGCCAACTCCTATGTCTCTGTCTTCAGACCAAGGACGCTGCATCGGGCCCATCGCGACGATCTTCAGCAGCCGGGGATGCTGAATCGGGCCCCTCGGGCCGAGCTTGAGCAGATCGTGGTGCCTGTGCATCATGTGTGGAACATTTCAGGAGCAGAGGCCCGCCAAGACAAGCCCGACCTTGTTGGCCTTTGCACGTGGTCCCGCTGGCTCCTGCACAGTGAAATTGTTTGAGGGCCCAAAGTTATCCAGCACCCTACATGCATCCGAACAGAGGTATAGCGGCGTCCGCTTTTGTCTGCAACCCAACCACAACCCAATGTGTATGGGAGTATAGGTATCGTGCCAGTCCTGGTCCGGGCTCCAATACAATGGTCCGTCGGGATCCTGCAATTGGAGCTTTGCTTCAGTGTCCGCAGTTATCTGCAACCCATAGAAGTGTACGACGTATGAAGTACAAAGGCAGGCGTTTGCGAGGGATCCTGCAAGCTGAACTTGGTTGAGGGTCCGCAGTCATCTGCAACATAAAGTAGTCTTGAGTATACCGAGTATAGTGGCAGTCCTGAGGTGCAGAAGTACTACTCGGACCCGAGGTGGGATCCTGCAAGCTGAATTTGGTTCAGGGTTTGAAGTTATCCCCAACCCCAGGCTAGTCTTGAGTATACCGAGTATAGTGGCAGTCCTGAGGTGGAGAAGTAGTACTCGGACCTGCGGTGGGATCCTGCAAGCTGAATTTGGTTCTGGGTTTGAAATTATCCCCAACCCCAGTGGTGCATCCGAGTAGACCATCGAAGCAGTCCTGGGGCAGGACATCAGGCGGAGGGCCTGGCGGCGGACCAGGCGGCGGACCAAACGGCTGCGATGCAGCAGAAGTCGGGCCAGCCTGCGATTTTGGTTGATGCTCCGAAGTTACCCGCGACCCATCTAATAATGTAGTGGCAGTCCTCGTCCTCTGTGTCATAGTCGAAATCGGGCTCGACCGTGGTGCGCTTGTAGCCACTGGCTTCATCCCTCAGGTCTAGAGTCTAAGTCTAAGTCTAGAGTCCAGAGCTTGGGGCATAGAGGCGGGTTTAGGATTTGGCCGAGCCGCCTGGCGAATGCCATCTTCTCGTTGTAAAACGAAACCAGGTTGTGCACCGTTTTTCGAAGATGCTGATCGTACATTCGGTCCCACCCATGCCAGCCTGAGATTTTCGGCGGTCACACTCGGGCCATCCATGCAAGGCACTTTGCTGGGACAGTCTGCTAGGCCGGCACTTTCAGTAACCAAGTTGCTCTTGGTCCATACGGCCGAGCACAACTTGTTGATGTGCTCGTTGACGTAATCGGACCCTACTCCACTGTGCTCGTATAGACCGTATAAGTCCTGAGGTGGTGATGGGATGGAGATTGTAAAGAACTTTCTGTTGTGGTTTCCAACAAAGTCTGCATTGTAGATACAAACAAACGAATCCCAATCTCATCAAGCATCGGACCACGTGTGGGCATCGGTGATCTCGAGCTGGTCCAAACACCATGCAAGGTGCGGTGTCTCCTGCCACACCTCCGATGCCTCCACCTCCTCGCAATGGTCCTGAAGCATCGTGCTTTCTGTTGTGGCTGTTCCTGTTTCACTTCAACTGACCCGTCCTCGAACCACCTTGCACCGCGGTCGCCGCGTTGAGGCGGCCTTCTATGGTGCTCGGCCCGAAGGAAGACGAAGATCTTCTTGAAGCATTCGGACCAGAAAGCCCTGGCTTGCAGTTTGGGGGAATGCTTAATTATTGTGTTATAGACACTTGTCTAGGAACCATCAGGGAAAGTTGCTCCCATAAGTGCTGCCCGGTGGCGAGAACTCGCATCGGGCCCCTATGCTCATCCTCTGCGCTTTGCGCAGCATTCGGTCCGCTACCTCTACAACCATGTCTCGGGCCCGAGGATGGCCATGGCACAGCAGAGCGAGGCATTCCTGAGGTGAGAAAGCACGTGACTCAAGTGACTCAGAGTATACTTCAATTAAGACCACAATGCAAGTGGGACACACAGTTAAGTCAAGGCACGGTCCAGTTGATCATGTCGCCATTGGTGGCGTTCAGGACCCATGCCACGTAGTAGTGAATTGTTTTCACTCTTAATCGGACCTCGACACTCCATTAATGTCCATGTCATGTGCACATACATTACACACACACCTACGTGCATTGGTGCATATTAATGCAATGCCACGCGGCCATCTGGTTGCGCCACGTCGGCGCCACATTCGGGCTGGCGGCCCCGGAAAAATCAATGGCTCCAAAGGAGCCCCGCCGTCTAGCGGCATTCGGACCTCACAGTAGGGCTTTGCATTCAGTGTCACCTTTGTGACTCGACACTTACATGTCGGGCCTGCCGCCAGCCCGCGGCTGATGAACTCCCCTGGGTAGCGGGAGAAATCCATCCTGCCAGTGTCAAGGAACCCTTATCAAACAAACAAATGTAAGTTTCACAGCAGCAGTCCACACCAGAATATAATGTGCAAGCCAAGACACGCTGAGGAATTCGGGCCCAGGAAGTAATTCGGGCCCAGGAAGTAGGAGGAGGCAAGCACCTCAATGAAGCTGCCGACAATAAGAGATTTCAGAGCAAAATGCCTGTAGGACCAGGAGAATGCCCAGGCACGTGGACCCTGACTGATGCGCGCCGCTTCGGACCCAGAAAGCACCTCAGTGAAGCTGCGAAAACGACCCTTGCCAGGAGCCAGTGCTCTTGAAACAAAATCAGAATTGTTCACTTCCAGCCGCATACCATCATCAACTCGGAAAGCCGAGATGCAGCCCAGACAAATGGCTCAAGGCTTCCCGCAGGCGGCAGCTATGGCTTCTGTCACCACCCGGCCTTTGAAGCCCTTGAAAATGTTCGTAGATAATGTCCTAGGAAGCCCAATAAGGGTAAATCTCAAATGTCGCAAAGGCGACCCGGTGATTACTTGGCTGCTACATGCCACGAGACGAAATATTTCAATTTAAAGTGTCGCAAAGGCGAGCTAGAAATTACATATTTAACATTACACCACTGCGACCTAGAAATTACTTCAGATACATGCCACGAGGGGATGAACTGTCCCTAAGGCTACCTAGGGACCTAGTGATTACTTACTTGGCTGCTGCTACATGCCAAGGTCGATGACATCTTAAGACAATGAGGCGCTCACGACCGGACAATCCAGGCAAGGCATATGGTTGGGAGTCTGATAAATGGTCTGGAGATGTTCATGCCTCCTGCAATGTCATGACATGTCCTCATAAGCTGGATTTCGGGCCGTGCAAGAATCAAGAAGTGCTGCAATCATGCAAACTTCCGCTGACCAAGGGCAACAGCAGGACATGTGCCTCGCTCGCAAGATGGAAGTCGACTTGGACCTGTTTGCATTACCGTCAAATTACATTACATATCCACAATGTGGCTCGGCGGATAAGTTCAAGGCCGCCTGATGATGGCCACGTAGAGGATGAGTCTGTGTCTGTGTGTGTGTGTGTGTGCCTATACATGTGTGTGTGTGTGTCTGTGCATATGTGTGTGTGTGTGTATGTGTATGCATGTACGTGTGTGCATGCATGTGTGCTTTTGTCTCTGGGACTGTGTGTGCATACCAGTACCACAACATCAAGCCTTTGACTCTAGACTAAGCTAGACTCTAAAGCTAAAGCCACCGCTCATGATATTCGGGCTGTGTTAACACCACTACCACAAACTCCATCGCAAAAGCCATCGCTTCTTATATTCGGGCCGATATATGACATTACTGATACTGCCTACTGATACCGGAACAGTAGAGTTGCCCGTGGGTACCCACAAGCCTCGTGCGTTACTACCATGCACAAAGCACAACAGCATTGCCTCTGACAACCAAGCAGCTCGCA
>CAJNDT010001697.1:0-45040 GCA_905221615.1 Symbiodinium sp. CCMP2592 | reverse complement strand
AATGAACCATAGTAGAATTGTATTTCTTTAGGACTGGTTTCAACATTTCAGACCAGCTATTTTTAGTAAATTCGGCTCTGTCGCCTATCATTTTCTTAATGGTTCTTATCGCTCTCTCCGCTACGTTAGCGTGTGTCAATGTCACTATATGATTAATACCTTCGCCTTTAAAATATTCTTGGAGTTTTTTAGAATTGAAACTGCCTTCATCGTCTGAATAAATACTAATTGGATGTCCTAACGTTTTGAAACATTCTAAAACTGCATCATATACATCATTACCGTCTTTACTTTTCAGTGGAACTACATGAATTTTTTGCTAAAAATATCATTACATAATAAAGCATATCTTAACTTATCTGTTGTTTTTGTGTCTCTCATTAAGCTTTGCATATCCATTATGTCTATTTGATATTCAAACCTGCTAAAAGGTGCAGAATAGCTATTATAATTTTTATATCCCTGCTTTTGCTTGTTAGGTTGTTTTTTAACCCAATCCTTAACAAATTCAAGACTGACACCCGCACCATCTTTATTAGCTTCTTTATACAAATTCTGAACACTACCATAACCGCGTTCTAAATCATAATATATATTGCTTAATATTTCTTCCTTGCTTAAACTCATATAAAGAGTCGAGAAAAGAAGAACTGATATAAAACGACTTAAAAACCGACTTAAAGATAAAACACCTTTTTATTTTAGTAAGATGACTACGTGTTTTTTCAATTGTCCTAATTGTCACAAGTTAAAAACCCTTGAGTTTTGCTTTCCTGATAATGTCAATGGCAATATTAAGGAATTCCTAACTTGTTCTGATATTATTGACAATGATGTTTATGATGACCTTTATTTATTTTCTCGGATGTATCCATTAGACTTAACACAAAAAGAAATAAAACGTTGTTGTTTTGATTTTAGAGTAAGCCCAAATATTTTTCGTAAATATATAACTACTCAAAAAATGATTCATATTAAAACCATATATGAAAATTTTCATGATATACACTTTTGCATTGACTACTTTAATAAACACATTGCTCGTTTTGGTGACTTTTATGTTTACAATAAAAAATTCTATAGTGAAGTTTATATTATACTTGAAATTGTTATAGATATTTACCTATTCAAGAAAAACACCAGATGTAAGCTTTATGATTATAAATTTTTCAAGCATGATATCGATGAAGAAATATTTGATATAATGGAACAACAAGCTGAAAATATATTATCATGTAAGATTTATAAGAATATCAAACAACAAACATAATTATTAATACATCTATTAATAATTATGTTTTCATTCACTACTTGTAGCTGGTGTTTTACATTCATACTTTTCGTTTTCCTTGTTAAACTCAATTTCATAGTATTCTAAAGTTTGTTCTTTTGGAACTTTTATTTCCTTTTTATTTAATCTCTCCATATAGGTTTTTCTCTTCTTTTCCCATTCAACCTTATCGGTTGGTTTTGATGTGATGCTCTTTTCATAAGTGGTTTGTTTCTTATCCTTATCCTGTGCTAACTGTTTAACCAATCCTAAGATCTCATTAATTTTCAATTGTGTCATATTGTGATTTTCTATAACAGTGTTATAAATCTCAGTTGTGCTTACCTTACCTTCGGTCATATACGTTATTACGTATTCTACCCTTTAAACCTTGTTTTTAATAATAATAATAGACTTTATTATTATTAAAATCTATAGGGGTTCAAAAAGCGACAAACTAATTAAGCAACTGCTTATGAGTTGCTATTGGATGTTCCTCATTTACTTCCCTTTCAATAAGCTCGTCCAACGTGAAACAATGGGGGCTACTGTAATGGGGTTTTCTCCTTCTTCCAAAAGCTATACACTGTCAATATGTATTATATTTATTTGTTTATATACTAATTTTCTTGCTGAATGCTTTGTTTTTCTTCTTTCTTCCTTAAATAATAGTCTCTTTTCTTCTGTTTGATTTGTTCTGCGTTGGCTTCACGGTATGCCTTCTTATTGATTCTTAGTTGTTCTGCGTTTGCTTCACGGTATGCCTTGCTCTTGATTTTTATTTGTTCTCTGTGCCTTTCATTATATTCTTGTTTCTTCTGCTTGATTTTTTCATAATTTTGTTCGCGATACTTGGCATCACTTATTGCTTTTATTAGTTTGAGTTTTTCTGCTTCTTCTTGTCTGTATTCTTTATTTGTTCTTGAAGGAATGTTGATGTTTAATGATGGTTTCATTTCTCTAATTAATTCGCCTTCTCTCTTTCTCAATTGGTAGGTATTTTCACAAGGGTAATCTTCTATTAATTCTATATAAAACTTATCCCTACCATGTTCTGTCATGTGTTGGTAAATTTTTGTGTTTTGTCTATTCGGTTTAATACTATCATATCTATGTAATGCCATTCTTTGACTTAATGTTTGGCATGTAGAACCAAGATATATATCATCACTAACTGTATTTCTTATACAATAAATCTTTCCTTGAGAATAATCTTTCTTGTTTTTAGCATCACCCATTTTTATATATTGTTTAATATTGTTTTTTATTGTTTAAATGTTTTTCAATCCATCTTAAACTTATATTTGTGTATATCATCTACATCTTTTTTAATTTCATCTATATCCTTTTTCATTAAACCAATATTAGTCTCTGCAACATCTAATCTTTCTTCTAATTCTTCCGGTGTAATGCGATTTGAACCAAATCCTGTATCACAAATCTCAACACTACCTAACTGACTATTATTTTCTGGTCTGAAAATATCGTCTGGACTGGTGTGGCGACCACCGAATTTAGTATTTCGTTTATCAACTATTGTATTTGTTGTTATGTTGTTATCTTCTTTGATTGTCTTTGTTTCTTTGTGATAAAACTGCCTCTTACAACGACAAGGAATACAAGAAATACCACGTGTATTTATTTTAAATCCTTTGTCGTTACTATCTCCTGTTGTTTCCGACATTTATATTATTTAGATTTTTTCATATTCTTAAGATAATAACAAACAGCTTTCAAAAACTCTAACAAACTACGGCAACACATTCTATATCTTGGTGTTTTTATTACTTCATCTAATTTCTCTATTTCATTTATAGTCTCTATATAGTTCTCATAATCGCACATATATAATAAATTATAAAATATTCTATGTATTAATAATAATGTCCGACGTTCCATATATAAAACCAATAAACATACCCGAATATAAATATAAACAGAGTAAATATGAAATGACACCTAAATTACCCTTCCGCTCCATTGTTGTAGCAACAAGCACTGGAGGCAAAACCGTTCTTATCCAAAACCTTTTATTAAATATTTACCGTGGTTCTTTTGAAAGACTATATATTTTCTCGCCCAGTGTTCATAGTGACCCTGCCTTTTATGAAGTCAAAAAATATCAGAAAGAAGTAATGAAAGTAGATGACACAAAAGAAGATTTGTATTTTGAAGGATTTAATCCTTCCGACTTGCAAAAAATCTTAGAGAGACAAAAGAAGGTTATAGAGTTTCAAAAGAACAACAAAGAAAAAGATTTATTTAGTATATGTATTATAATAGATGACCACAGCGACGACCCAAAATTTATTAGATATTCTAATATGTTGCATGGTTTATTTACAAGGGGAAGACATCAAGCGGTGAGTTGTATTTTATCACTGCAAAAATATTCATCAACGGCTCCGATTATTAGATTAAATGCGAGTTCCTTGTATATATTTAAGCTTAAAAATATGACTGAAGTTAATAGCTTTTTAGAAGAAAACAGTGCTCTCGTAGATAAAAAGACATTGTATGAGATGTATCAACAAGCCGTAAATGATGCACCATATTCATTTTTCTATATAAATATGAACAGTAAAGACATTAATAAAATGTTTTATGTGAGATTCGAGAAATCTTTTATTATTGAGGATGAAGAGGAAGATATATAAAGACACATTTATATAAAACATTATAACACATAATGCCAAAAAGACCGATTAATTATTCAAAAACTCACTTTTACAAAATTGTTTGTAAGAACAATAGAATTGAGGACTTCTACAGTGGTCATACTACGGATTTTAAGACAAGAAAGGGATGTCATAAACGAGTATGCAATAACCCAGATTACAAACATCATGATATACTTCTTTATACATTCATAAGGGATAATGGAAGTTGGGATAATTTTGATATGGTGTTAATTGAAACTGCTGATTGTAAAAATTCATTAGAAGCAAGGAAACGAGAAAGGGAACTAATAGAATTAAATAAAGCATCTCTTAATATGAACCGTCCATATAGTTCAATTATTGACAAGATAGAACAGAAAAAGCAATGGTATAAAGATAATGAGTGTAAAGTAAAAGAACAAACCGCCAAATACAGAGAAGAAAACCCAGAAAAGAAAAAACAAATGGATAAACTCTACTATCAAAATAACAAAGAAAAACACAGTCTGAAGTCTAAGCAGTATTATGAACAGAATAAAGAAAATATCAAAGAATACGCTAAAACATATTACCAACAAAACAAGGAAAGACAAAAGCAATTACGAATGGAACGGTATTATACACATAAAGAACAAAAGCAAGATTAATAATATTATTGATTTATAATATTATTAATTAAAATAAACTTTAATTGCATATTTGAACTGGTAGTTTATATACTAACTTATCGCTTTTGGTTTCTTCTAACTTTTCAATACGATTAATACAATCTTTTAAGGTATTAAATAATAAAATATCTGTTTTAGTTTTTTCATTAATATCTAATTCCTTTATTTGTTGCATATTTTCAGTAGCACAAGATTTAGATGATTTAGAACCCATTATATATTATCAATTAGAAATTTATGTAATAAATTTTTAGTTGATGATTTAAAAATTAATTTCATTAATTTTTATCATTAATATTTTAGATAAAATTAATTTTTACTTTTTGCTTTTGGTTTTGCTTTTGCTTTTGCTTTAGGTTTTGGGGACGATGACCGAGATAGTTGTTTTACTTCTTTCTTTAATTCGTCTATTTCGTTTAATGCATATTGTAAGGCAGACCAAAGCAAAGGAGTAGTCATAGAATAGTCAAACTTTAAATATCCGTCTCTTCCTTCTCTAACTATGTTGCTCCATTCTTCCGGAAACCCTTTATAATCCATCATTTCATTAGCAATAAAGCCACAACAAGACCTATCGCCGTATTTTTCTTTATCAATAAATTTATATGTTTTGGGTTTTATGTTCTTTACTAATTCTACTGCCTTTTTGGTTTTTAATTCTTTTATGTCTTCTTTAAGACGTTTATCAGATGAAGGCCCAATTGAGCCAGAATATGAGATATCACCGATAATATCAATGCCGCCATCATCAACTTTTAAAACATCCTTGCTTTGTATTTGTAAATAAATTTCACCATCTAAATCATTATTTCTCATATAAATCCTTTCAACATTTCCTATTGCTGTTGTATTTGTAATTTGAAATTTAGTGCCATACATATATATAATATCATTAGCAATACTAAACTCTGGTGTTCCTGATACATTAACATCCACTTCAAATTCTCCCTCACTTGTTAATTTACCAACAGTATTAACTATATCATTGAATACTGTCGGTTTATTCATTGTTATGTTATTAGTATCATTTAAATTTATAAATATATCTGATGGCGTCGGGTCTGCACTTCTGTTACTTTGGATGCAAAAGTTTTGTTCTATTTGATATATTCTTCCCCTTGAATTTATTAAAATATTATTATTAAATGTATTATCAGAACCATTAAAATTACAATTGCCACTAAAATTAGCACTTCCACCACCCGCGACGTTCAATCTCGTAGCACCACCAGCAATAGCACCAATTCCTAAATTATTACAATATACCGCACCGCCTGCGGTTGCCGTGTTCAATAACAATAATGATTGACTATCATTTGATGTATTATAAGCGTTAATATTAAATGAATGCATTTTAATATATCCTTGTGAATTTTTCACGGTTAAAACATTACTTGCGTCTGTTGTGGATTTAAAAAATGTAAATCCGTCGTTATTAAATACATTCATTAATGAACCATCCATATTAATATTTGATTTTAACCATAACGGTTTATGAAACATTGTGACACCTGTATTATTATTACATTCAACATATGTATCAGTATCTCCATCATTTGCACCTCCTAAAACTAATCTTATTGCTTCTTGGTCAGTTCTTAAATCTAATGATGTATTAGCTTTTGTAGAATTAACATATCTTTCAATACTTGTATTGGCATCTACTAATTCAATGGGATTACTAACACCACCACCTCCGCTTACTCCTGCTATTAATCCGTCAACCTCGCCTCTATTGTAATAGTTGACTGTTAATTGACTATTAGTTTGGTAATTTGTTGTTAGTGTTGCCGTTGTTGCGTATGGTGCTAATGCCGTTGCATCAATCCAATTATTGGCGTCTATTTGAGTCTTCGTGTAATAGTCGTTATTTAACTGTGTATTATTTTTATAATTTGCTGTTAGTGTTGCTGTTGTTGCATACGGAGCTAATGCTGTTGCATCAATCCAATTATTAGAATCAATTTGGGTCTTCGTGTAATAGTCGTTATTTAACTGTGTATTGTTTTTATAATTATTAGTTAAATTATTATTAGTAGCATTTATAGCATTAAAATTAACAAGTGCTTTACCATCTACTACGGCGACGGCATCATCTACCTGTGTTTTATTATAAAAATTTGAATTTAATTGTGTCGTAGTCTGGAAATTATTAGTTAAATTATTATTAATATCAGTTATTACTAAATCTTGACCTGCATTTTGTGCTATTATCGGAGCTAATTGTGTGTCCAATTGTCCCTGTGTGATTCCTCCCGCTTGAATATTAATATTAGATATTTCATTATCTACGTATATTTTAGTTGCGAAATCTTGCTGTATTGACGACGTTCCTGTTTCACTTACGTTAATAAACTCGGTAGCATAAACTACACTTGAACCGTCTAACGTAATTGTTTGGTTATTACTCATTAATATTATTATTGTAGAAATTATAATATTAATGATAATATTTATATCTAATCATACACTACAGAAGAGTCACTGCGGATTTCCACAACAGCCTCCGAAATCATGTGCACGAATATTTCCTGTATCATTTCATCGGTTGTTAAGGTTTTAAAAGGCTTGATTTTCGCAGTCATTAATGATCCCATCTTTGTATTTATACCGGTCATATTAGCCTCATTCATTTTTTCGAATGTAATACCTAAAATAAATTTATTCGTTGCATATTGTTCATAAGTAATACTGCAACTGTCTTGGTCTGGATTCATGTAATTTAACATTCTTCGTAAAAAATACATATGTTCAGCTAAACTTTGACTTTCAAATTCTGGGTATTTTTTGTTAGCTATTTGTAATTGCCATGAAATATTATAATTCTTATCAGCAAAACCAAAACCGCGGTCATCACCTGTAGCACCATAACCACGGTCATTAAACCTTGAATTAATCATAGGATTATAAAAATAATTAAACCGTTTATTAACATAATTATCTGCTAAATAATAACCGTCTTCTTTTCCATTTGCTAAATGTCCGCCTTTTTGTGTTCGGTAAAAGGTAATGAAGCACCCGTTTAATTTACTTGCCGACTTTACAACGTTCATATTAATTTCAGTTCCTGATGCGTTAAAAGTTTGTGTTATTGTGTGATACATCGGATAAACAATTTTCAATGAACCACCTTGTAACAAATGACTCGTTATGTTGTTATTCACGGAACTATCAAGGGTAACGACCTCGGCTCTTAGGATGATGTTATTCAACTGCCATAGTATAGAAGTATCTCCTTCAGTAAAATAAGCACCTCCGCGGTCTCCTCCGATAGTTGTAGCACTCGCGGAATTTACACCTTTAATAACTGGTTCTTCAGCATCAGAAACGATAGTTATCTCAATCTCTAACGGGGCATAGCGAACTGACAAATAATACCCTGACTCTAAGAAACCGTCCTTAAATGAATGTCCGAGACGAACATATTCACCACCTCCACGAATACCACTAACTGAATGACGAGTATAACGATTAGCAATTTTTCCCCATTTATTGTGATCGGTGTAATCTTTAGCATCTCCTCCCGTTGGTAATTCTGCCCCTGTTCTAACAACATTATCGTCAGCATTATTAACTCTTACAAATTGGTCTAATCCATTAGCGTATTTATGACGCCAATCATCGTCCCAACGGGGGTTAGCACTACTTTCAATATCATCCATATGTCGGGTTTCTACTGATTTAAAACTATTATATAATTCACAATGTCTATTGTATTGGTCAATGTCTTGAACTAACTGACCGCCTACGGTGCATCTATAACGAGAAAAGAACCCGTGTAATCCTGATAATGGTCTTAAAAACTTTCTTTCATCTGTTTCGTCATTCTGTAAATTAGCAAACATGCGAATACTTGATAAATCTAAATACGTTCCATCTTCTCCAGTAATATAAAACCTGATATTTTTATTCCCTGTCGCGGATGTGTATATATTGCTACCTGATGGAAAATAATTAACATGTCGGCGGTCTTGCACATATTGAGCGGTTTTAGGTAATCCAAACCAAAGTCTAAGGCGGGTGACATTACATCATTAGCTTCTGCAACTATGTTATCCATTATTATATAAATTTAATTAGATAATTTTATTTCTTATATTTCTTTTTATTAATATTAACTTCTGACGGTGGTAATAGTTTCCTATTAGCTTCTGAAGAAGGTAATATTTTCTTAACTTTATTTTCTTTATTATTATGATAAATTACTTCTTGCTTTTCTTCAACAATTTCTCTTATGCTTTCATAATCTTTTTTCTTAATATCTTTGTTAAGTAAATTTGTTAATTTATTTTTATTATTTGTTAATATTAACTCCTTTTCTGGTCTATACCTTGATTTAATCATTACTATATTATATCTTACATTTAAACATGTATTACCTTAATACGGTAATGGAAAGTTTATTCGTGGGTGCAACAGTAGGGTTTTTATTTCCCTTTTATACTTATGCCTGTTTACATATTGCTTATAATGCTTATCATAATATTCCCAAATGTAAGCAATATATAATAAGTAAATTATTTTATAAAAAAATCAAATTATGTTTTGAATTTGATACTGATAACTTTTTTATTAATAGAATTAATATTAATAATTTTCCTATCAAAACATCAATAAAATATGAAATTGGTGATGAATTATATAAGGAGATAATACATATTAAACAAGATGGATATACTGAGTTCCGTTTAAGGGTTTTTAAAAAGACTGAAGAAGAAGATATAACAAACTGGAATTATTACATGAATAACGGGCAAATATATAAATTCAAATCTTTAGAATATGAATATATTTAATTATTTATTCCAATTCTGACGTTGTATTTGTTGTTGAACCGCTACTCCATCATCTACTCCCACTTCAAACGTTCCCTGTGTTCTGAAATTATCAATTTTATGTGCTTTAACTGGGTTAGCAGTTCCGCTTTCTACTTGTATGGCGTCCCTATCTAAAATACTAATAACATCGTTTGTATTACGAAATCTTAAATGATGTGGATTTTTACCACCTCTATCACCAAAAGCGACGAAAGGAGCATTATACGTAGTGGTAATATATTTTTGGTTATTACGGTTATTTATCTCTTGTATTACACTACCCGATAAAGAATGTCCAACAAGACGCGTAACATCGGGGTTTTTCTCTAATTCATTTACTACATCTCTATATTTATCAGAAAATTGTAAATTATGAGTAGGAATTAAAAAAATATCACTGAATACGTCATTTACCTTTGCTCCTATTCCTGATTTACCACCTGTTCCTGAAATATATAAAGTATTACCTGACCTGAATAATCCTGTGTTATTAGCGTAAGCCGTTTTTAAACCTTCGACATCATCAATATAATTCTTGTTTTCTACATTAACAACCTCTCTATATTTAGGATTTTGTAATAACTGTTTGTTGTTAAAGTGTGCGTTAAAATCTTCTGACCTTGTTAATAATCGTTTCTTTTTCTTTTCATTATTGTCAATGTGTTCTCTTATGAAATCTTTTAACGGGTTAAACTGTTGGTTACTTCTTAATTTTGTTTGTAGGGATTGTAAAAAATTATCATCTATATTATCTGTTTCTTCACGATAATTTCTTAAAGCTTGTGCTTCTCTTGTTAATTGATTTGTCGTTCTTCCTGTTCTTGCTAAATTTTGTAAAACTTCTGCAATTCTTAAACCTGCCGTAGCCATTTAATTATATTATAAATTATAAAATTATCTCAATAAATTTATAATGTTAAGCAATCGTAAATTAACTTACAATAAAGTATATGTGGATAGTCAAAGGAGATTACCCCAAAGCGATAGTAGTAGCGATTTTGTTATTCAAATGAATGAAAACTTAGAAACTCATCCTAACACGGTTATGTATGTCATGGATGAAGTTATACCACAATCGTATTATACAACGCCAGAAGGATTTTTTCAGTTTTTATATGTTATAGTTTATAACACCTCAAGCGGGTTAGTTGAAGCTTATCTAACGATTGATTTAAAAAATCAAGTCTTCTTCGCGTCTCAGTTAGTAGGTAGAATATCAACATTATTAAATACAGAAGCAATAAATGCCAGTCTTCCTTCTAACCTTTTCACCTCAAGCTATGACAGCGACCAACGAAGAATGATATTAAATATTACAGATAATACGTATAGCTTTAAAGTTCCAACTGATAAAGAACTACAAGAATTAGCCGTATGGCAAGGTAATAATATTTTTGACCCTATGAGTGTTAATAGTATTGTAGGTAATTATGAAGAACAAAAACCAACCTCTACAACTTGGACGAGCGGATTGATGAACCTGAACCCGTTTAATTCATTGTTTATTGTATGCACCGAGTTAAGCGATTTTCATTATTCAGCACCTGATGGATATAGCAATAGCATAATAAAGAAGGTTAATATGATGTTTAATGTGGGCGGTGTTACTGTGAATACCTCCGCCCCTCTCGTAAATGACTGGATTGATGTTTCAAATAGGTCACTAAAACGAATGAGATTTAGAATAACTGACGCGCGCGGTAAAACCGTTAATCTTCACAATGCACCCGTTAGTTTTACGCTCCTCTTCGTAAATTTATAAACTCGATGAGCAAGCAAAAAGGCTTTAACCTTATCTAATTTATTTCTATTTTATAATAATTATAGAAATAATATAGAATAATTATATATGTCTGAAGCACCCGAGACAGTTATTGAAGAAGACACCAACAAAAATATTATTGAAGAAGCAACGCAAGAAGTAACACCTGAGATTAATGAAGCAACAACGCAAGGGAGCATTAAAAACGAAGTCAAACAAGAAGAGAACGCGAATGAAGAGCCACAGTTTAAAAATAAAACGGATATACTAAAAAACAAAAGGGTAAATTGTAAAGATTGTGGGGCAAATTTAACGTTGAAGACGTTAAGATATAGTCACAAATGTAGTAACCTTGAAGACAAACCGATTAAACCTAAACCGAAGGCAAAATCAAAAGTTAAAGCCGTTCCCATTCAAACAACACAAAATGAAGTTATACATGAAACGCCGACGTTGATTAATGAAGTTAAGCCAAGGATAATAAAAGAACCTCAACAACCTGTAATAATGAAAACGCCTTATGAACAAATAATGGATAATTACAATATTTTACATCAAGAATATTTAAACAAGAAAAGGGAAAAGGTTAATAGCTTATGTGCTAATATGTTTTCGGGTAATTTAAGAACTAAGAAAAGGTAATAATATCTAAATAATAATATAATGTTTAGTAAAAGATTTGGAAGAAAATACGTTAAGAAACAACACCCCGACGATGTTGAAGGTTTTAAGTTGAGCACCTCCCAGAAAATGTATAGTCCTTTTGAAATGCAAGACACCAGATATTTAGAACATCTCAAACATCATATGAAATTAAGAGAAACACAAGAAGGTAGTATATTAAAAAGAAACGAATTGTTAGCGAGCAACAAGAGACAAAATTATCAATTGGAAATGGATAGGTTAATGAATGAGTTGCATAGGCCGAATTTACCACATGCAACAAAAGAGCACATGGAAAAACGAATTGAAGAATTAAAAAAACTTAAATTTGTTTAAAATAGTTTAAAATGAAACTATTTAAAAGAAATTATTAAAACATCAGGATGATGTTTTAACATTTGTTTAATAATATTATAATCTAAATTAATAATATTATTAAATGACAACAGTATCACGAACAGCAAGATTTGAACTTAATAACCCTTATGCTAAGTATGGGTTAAAACGTCGTCCGACATTTGAGGAGATTGTAGGTTTAATAAGTGATGACCAAAAAGCATTGCAACCACTACCAAACCGTGAGGCAACGAGATTTAGAAACAGTCCTCAAGGTAGTTTCTTTGATGGTTCTGATGCTATGGAATTACTTAAGGAACAACAAAACAGAATATTAGACAGACAAATGAGAGATACCATATTAAGACGACAGAGCCAGACAAACGGGCAAACTTATCATTTGGAACGACATAGAGGAGGTGAAACGGGAAGCAGTAGCACGAGTGTAAATGATGAATTCGGAACAGCACTTAATACAGCAAGAGCTCAAGGTTCGGGAATGGATGCTGAAACGTCAATGAGAGAACAAGCAGAACTGAGAAGACAAGAACAAACAAGCCAAAGTTTCGGGCAAAGATTACAAGAAAGAGCACAAACATTAATGAGTTCGTTTTTGAGTCCAAAAGCCGAAGTTCATACAATATCATCCGATGAAGAATTTGTTGATAGTCAGGGGCAGGAAGTATTCGCAAGACAACCACAATCACCTCAATCGCCTCCATCTTTACCAGCACCACCACATAGAGAAGAAATTAATTATTCGGGTAATATGGATTTTTGGGATGGTCAAACAGTTGATTATCTAAAATATCAACTTTTCTTGAGAAATATTAGTTTTAAAGAAGAAGACAAAATAAAAGGCAAAGATTATAAAAACTATTTACTTGAATTAGTGCGAGATGAAATAGTTCAAGGTTCATGGAGTGACCCAGTTTCTGATGAAATGTATGAAAAGCGAAGGCGTGAATGGGCGTTTAGAACGAGAAGCAAAAGTAAAAGTCAAAGTTTATCGTCAAGCGTGGGAGAAGTAGCTTTAGAAGGAGGAAAAGCATTTGCGAAAGCAGTAGCGGCAAAAGGTGGAGAAGCATTAGTTAAAAAAGCTTTCGGGGTATAATTTTCTAATATAGTAATATGAATAGGAGATTAAATTTAGTAAAAGATAAACTACCAAAAAGAAGGAGAAGAAGAACTGATGATGAAGATGATGAACTGTTTATTTTAGGAATGTATAATAACTATTTGAATACAGAAGGTTATGACGTTGATGCAACAGCTAATAAAAAGATACAGGCAGATTTTCCCGAAATTGAAGGCGTTGAATGGTTATATGATAGTCAAGTTAAAGATTACGAGAATTTAATGAAAAACAGAAGAAACAAAATGACACAAACATTTAGATACATGTTAAGACAAAATGAAACACCCTATAGTTCTGTTCCACCGTCTGAAAAACAAGACGATGATGATGAGGAAAGCGACGATGATAAACCTTCACCAGAAAGACAGTTATTAGATGATGTAGCAACTGTAGCAAAAATGGGAGGGAAAGCTTTATATCATACAGGTAGAGCATTAGGACAAACCATAAAAACGGGTATTGATACGTATAATTGGTTAAATGAAGGAGATGAAGATGAAGAGCCCGAGCCACCTATTAATGAAGGGGTATTTACACGAACACAAGGATTAATGAGAAGAGGGGCGAGTCGTTCGCGATCGGCTTCGCCAGAAGAAAGAGCAAGCGGAAGCAATGACGCAATAAGGTTATTACAAAGAGGAGCAAGCCGAAGTCGTTCAAGCACACCCGATAAAAAACCGAGAAAGAAATAGCAGAACCAAGACAAAGAAAAATCATTGAACAAAAAGACTTAAAGACAAAACGCCTTAGTAAATTAAGAGAGTCATGACAGTGAAATTTACTGACGTTGAACAGGAAGAGATTATCAATGAGTTTTTGGACATCATTAACCTGAAGGACTACAAAGTAGAAGCAACCAATGAAATCAAATGTTGTAGTAGATGTAAGGATTGTAAAGAACACAAAAGTTACTGTGTCATTGATGAGTTTCAGTTACCTAATGAAATTTCATCTCAAATCTATTCATATACCTATCAATGTTATAAATGTCAAGACAAGAAAATCAAAATTGAACGAATAGACGAATTAGAAACGGTAACAAACCCATATAGAAGAGAGGCTAAACGGTTGAATTTGTTGTCATCAGTTCATCGTGATAAATTGGAAAATGTCAAATCAAACATCTGGACACCAATTAAAAAAGCGATTCAGAAATTTCAAGAACAAGTCTATGAGGATGATGAAGACAATCCGAAAAGCTGTAGGCAACGGTTATTGAACGGCTATAGTAACCTTTTACACATTCAAAAGCATGGAAATAGGTATATGTGTAGTTCAGAACGGTTAGACAAGATTGATTTTAGCATAACTGAAGCACCGAGAAAACATGACAGTGCATGGGTTAATGATGGTTAAAAACCCATGCTAAAAGGACTAACTATAACACGGGAAGCCCCAGAAGCTTAAAAAGTTGGTAAAAGATTAGAACGAATGAGGGGATGGAATGGGTAGTAAAATAGGTTTATTCTTGCTATAAATCATAACAAGAACAAACATTAAAACAACGATATAGGAAGGACTTCAAGAATATAGGAACGCATAAGGTGGATAGATTAAATTTTGGGAACGTTGTTATTTGTAGGTTTTGAGGAATGAATTAGGTGGCTTAGCTGTAGAATCCCCCTTCGATAATGGATAAGGTGCGATATGAGAGAAAACGAATGAGGGGATGGTAAAAAGTTGGGGACAACAAAATGAAAAAATTCGGCGTGAAATATCGGGGAAATGGGCTTAGGAAATGGGACAGGTGGCGAAAGAACTGAGAACTAAATAAGGGAGCAGGGTCAAGAAAAAGCGTAGCTGATGGGCAAGTGGGTAGCAATATAACCATGAAGCCTTAGCCTTTGAAACCCCCTTTTACATATTTCCCCCCCCCCCCCCCCCCCCCAGCCTTCTCCACTTTTACAAAGGTACCGCCAGTGGGCTGCACGGTGGGCTGCACCTCTGCAAAGAGCCCGGAACTGAGTGAATCTGGAGGGAAGCTCTGGGTTTATGCATGGCGCCATCCAAGCTACCGATAAAAAAAAAACCTCACAGATTGCATCCAACAAAACTGACAGCTGATGTTCGAGAACACATTTTGAATCCAGCTCTGCATGCTAGCTCAACGCCGCATGTCCTGCAAGGGTCGCCATCTTTCACAAGACAGTGTCCAACCACGAACCCTTACGCAGAACAGAAGCCGCAACTGTTATCAGAGCAGAACCGCTGTCTTTCGCAAGACAGCGTCCAACAGCGTGCTCCTGCCCACCCCTCGACACTTTGTGCCACCAGCGAGGATGCCACGGCTGCAGGTCGAAGCACATCTACTTATATGTTCTGTCCGTCTACACGTCCACTGCATCTCTTGCATGTCTGCGAAGCAGAAACCAGAGCTGATTCCTGTACGTGTCCGGCATGCCCAGCAAAACCACGAACAGGAACTTCACAGAACTCAGCCGACTGATGACCTCGCAGTATCGAATCGCCAGCCGTCTAGCATCCGCCAGCGGTATACGTTCATATTCAAACGACCATGACAGAACATTCTCGCAGATCCAAACCATACACTCGCGTCGGGGCACCTCCCCATCCCTCGCAAGCAATTGAAGCAAGAGCTCCGTATCCACTGGATTCACGTCTCTTTGCAACTTGCATCGGAGCATGTCGCATTGTTGAACCAAGGTTACCTTTTGTGAGGTTGTTATACACTGGTCTTGTACGCCTGCTTCCACAATCTCAAAAGCAGAGGACCCGCGTCTGCGATGCCTGGTTTCGAACTGCCGCAGCAGCCCCTGCAATTGCTGCGCGGACAATGCCCGCTGTGCTTGCCACCCTGCTGCCAGGTTCATCGTGACACATCCCAACACCAAGTCGAGACAAACTTCATAAAATTCTTCTCCACCTAAAAGGCTGCCAGCCGTTTCGGCAGTGGCAGCGACTGGATCCTCATCCGAACCCGCGGACCCTTCCGCCCCGGAAACATGCGTTGCGTTCATTGCTGCAACTAGGTGACAACACGCCCAACTAGGGCGCTATTTACCTGTAATCTTGAGAACGCGCACACACACGCACACTGGAAGATCTGCATATATGCCCAAGTGTGAACACAACTAGCTCTCTCTCCCGCGAACGTGGTTTTGCTCCCGCTCTGCATGCTAGCTCAACGCCGCATGTCCTGCAAGGGTCGCCATCTTTCACAAGACAGTGTCCAACCACGAACCCTTGCGCAGAACAGAAGCCACAACTGTTATCAGAGCAGGGCCGCTGTCTTTCGCAAGACAACGTCCAACAGCGGGCTCCTGCGAGACGAAGGTGCATCGAAAAAAATAGCATCTGCGGGCGGCTCTTGCCCACTAGCCGTCTGCACTTTGTTGGAGCAGAAGCTCGAAGCCACGTGTCCTGGCAGGGTCGCGATCTTTTACAGGACAGTGTCCAACCCTAAGCCCCTGCGCAGAACACAAGCCGCAACTGTTATCCGAGCAGGGCCGCGGTCTTTCGCAAGACAACGTCCAACAGCGGGCTCCCGCGAGACAAAGCTGCATCAAACTGCATCCACAGGCCGGCTCTTGCCAACCACCCGTCTGCGCTTTGTGGGTGCAGTACTTTCAGTAGCTGGGCGGACGTCGACGCCAACGATGCGCTGGACGTATTGATTTCCATACCAGCCGAGATTTCTAATGTACTTTTCGGCATCTCGCATACTTGTCTTGGACATTTCTTCAAACTCCCGCATTCTCCGAACGAGCGTGTCGTTGTGCTCGTGCAGATAGCCTTCGAAACAGCGTCGGTCCGGCAAACCGACTATGGTCAGATCCGTCAGCTTCCTCGCGCGCGACATCATGACGTAGAGCGCCAAAGCATAGTCAGACTCCTTCATCCAAGATGGTTGTGTCAAAAAGGCCACCAGTCCATGTTTGGCGGTTATCCCTTGCATCCCGAAGTGCGTGAGGACTTCTCTCGGCGCCAAAGGAATCTAGCGCAGCCAAATAACCAAAACAAAAAAAAAAGAGAAAGGTTACATCATGATATGATGTAATCACAACCCGACACCCACCAGCGCACACAATCCCGTGCCTGCTTGCGCACCACTCTGAATTTCGGGTCCTTGCCAACCTGGACCGCAAACCCATTGCTGTCGGCCACCGGCCGAACGAAGAAATGACCTTTCGGAACGCCCGACGCTGGAGGCAGCTGCAGTTCTTGGTATTCCTTGTCGTCTACTTCCACAAGCACACCCAACGGCTGGTAGCGCAGCACGACGCAAGCTGCCCCAGCGTCGACCTGGGGTTCCAGCGGATGCAGCTCGATGCGTCGAACGACGCAAGGCAACTCCCTGGTGAGAAGTGGCTCGGGCAAAATACATGAAATACGAACCTTCATGCCAACGAACAACGGGCACATGCCCATGAGATATCCAGTCTTCGTCATGTTCACGACTTTGAGCGCAGCGCTGGCTTCGTCGGGCGTGAGGTTGCGACCTCCGGTGGGCTTGTCGATCGCCTGCACGAAGTAGAGCTGCTGATGCGCAGCGCGAGCTTCCAAAGTAGACCGTACGTGCTGCAAACGACCAACTTGCTCCCAAGCCAATCCGCCCCAGTATGCAGACAGGAAGTCTTCCACTGCTAACGTGTCGGGCTGTAACACTCGCGATTGCAGCTCCAGCCAGAGGTCGTCAGGCAAGCTGGTGCCCTGCCGCATGTGTCCGAGAATACGAACCAAGGCCTGCCCGGATGCGCAGTCCGAAAACCGCCCGGTCCCCGTGAAGTGGACGACGATGCGTGCAGAGTTCTTGAAAAGCAAACGTCCGAGCTCCGAGTTATTGCTGTCCTGCGACTTCCAAGACATGCAAAACAAGGCACAAGCAACATAAACAAGGGTTCCAATTTTTGAAAAAAAAACCTTTTCCTGTGATTTGGGATCAACTTCTTCTTCGCTCTCGGACTGCGCCGTGTCCACGGCGGACACTGCTTCCTTCCATTCGCAAAGACTTCTCTTTCCTGCTGGCCGAATTTGCAGGAAGTCCCCCAGCTGTATGCCGACGGGCATGCGACCGAACCATTCCTCCAGGTAGCGGGTAGTGTCCAAAGCCAACGTATCTGCACGCTGTAAAGCAAAACGATAGCCGGCTGCATGATAAACATCGGGCGGTGTCATCGACAGCTCGTCATAGACCTTGCGTTCCAAACAAAAAAATCCTTACACCACCATGAACAATCCCAACGACAACAAAAGACGAATGGTTCACAAGCCAAGCACGGCGGCGACGGCCGTTACGATTCGCCTCTCCAAAGCATCTTCTTTGTTTTTTTGGGCTCGAAGAGACCGACGGTCCAAACAGATATTGGGATTGACGTTAGCCAACTTGTGTAGCGTGCGCGCTTCTCTTCCGAGCAGCCGCACAGCAGCGTGCGTGGGCGCACCTGCCAGGAACCCATCTTCACCGAAAAAGCGTCGAAAGAGTGGTCGTATAACTTGGGTGTAAGCCCATGTTTTGCCGCTCCCTCCCGCACCCAGCCAGAGACAGTTCACGCAGGCATTACGCTTGCCATCAGCCTTGCAAATGCTGCTGTTCGTTCTCTTTGCCCACATGTCGTCCACGGCACACACTACAGGAGCCACAGCGCGGATCTGCTGATCATTCAGTGTGTGCTCCTGCCACCAGGTCAATATAATTATGAATCTCTCTCTCTCTCTCTCTCTCTCTCTCTCTCTCTCTCTCTATATATATATATATACACACACCATCACTGCCTACTCAGGGTCGAAGCTCTGCGTCGATTGCAAGGGCTTTCTCATTGCACATGTATGCACCACATGAAAGGATGGACATGTTGCAGATTGTTGCAGCATCTTACCATACCGAGCACCGCTCTTTACCTGCCTCGATGAATGACTCTCTAACGCTAATTTTAAACTCTTCGCTACTGATGCTTGCGAGGCAATTGTCTTCGGCTCGTACCTCAATCAGCTTCAAGGCATACTCGCTGGGACGCAAATCTTGTGCATTCAACTCCGCCAGAAAGGGATCCACTGCCAGCTCCGGCTCCGATGCCTGATCATCTTCCTCCTCATCTCCCATCTCGCATTCCTCATCTCCCACGTGACCCGCCGCTTCGCCTGCCACTTCGCCTGCATCGACTGCTGGCCACGAAACTAGGACACGAGGAGCAAATCCACTAAACAGAAACGTCGGTTTTGTCTCACCGAACCTCCCGCGACCTTATCCAAATAGCGATGCTGCTGCTCAAAGACCGCTTTGGCATCAGACTGAAACCAAATTTTGCGTGTGCCGGCCGCACCGAAAGCCTGGCCGGAAGTTGTCGCTTGTACGTCTGGCAAGCCGCCGAGGCCTTCAACGACATGCTTCAAGCATTGAAGCGCTTCCTTCGTTTTGTTCTGGCGTCCCGCCATTGCACTCTTCCACTCCTTCTCGCGGAACAGAACTTCGGCCAGATGATCCAAAGACACAGCGTGCTCGGCACATTCCGCGCGCTCGATGGCATCCTCGTGCTCCAGGTCATCATCTACAGAGGCCCCCTCGATGTCCATGGGCCCGGAACCGTCCTGTTGTCATCCACACACGCCAAACAAACGCACACACACACACATACACACACACACACACACACACACACACACACACACACACACACACACACACACGCACACGCACACCAAAATGGAGGGGAACCCAATGCATGTCCTCGCCTGCTCCCCTTCCTCATCGGCTTTGGAAACGTAGGCAAAGCGCTCTGCCCTACGTTGGCTGCTGCTGATTTGTCTCGCAGAATGGTGCAGAGAAACTCGCTCCAGCCAGGTGTCCTGAACGTGACACATGTGTTCCAGGGGAGTGAGTTGAGTGTAGTGAAATCCGCAGGGGATGTCCAGAAAGCAACAGATCCGTTCATGAACTCGCGGGAGGTCGTGAAAAGCATTGCTTCGATTTGGAAACATCTTGCCCCAACACCACATGAGGAAGTACGGGAAGTACCCGCAGTTCGGAAGATCGAGAACCTCGCCAGATCCACAACCCGGCTCCGGCTCCGGCTCAGCAGCTGAATTTCGCAAGACGGCGTCCTCCAAGTTGCTGCCGCCGACAGCTGGACTTCGCAAGACAGCGTCCTCCGAACCGCCGGCACCGTTATGCGGATGCTGGCCGTCCTGCTCATCCTCCTCGACCTTCGGCATCGGAAACCACTCTCGCACACCGACGAGATCCCTGACATACGGCAGTGCAACACCACCCAAAAGCCTCTCCTGAGCAGAAGCTTTGCGCAGCTTCATGCAGGCTCGCCAGTGGCGCCATACCGGGGAAAAGCGACATCGCACGAAACCTTCTTGTTCTCGCGGCTCCAGAACATGACACTGGAAACACTTCCAAGACTCATTGCAATGCTCCTCGCCTGCACAGCGAGGAAACGGAAAAGAGAGCCCGAGCATGCAGCAGGCGAGCTTCTCCTTCTCTCCAGCTGCAGGCCAATGTAAATCCATGGGCACGACGACGTTGTCGTCGGCACCTCGAAGCTCCTGCCGCAGACGTACATGTCTATACACATCACAAGCATGGAACGCGACATGGACTTGACGCTGATGCATGTCGGCTGACCTGCAAAGAAGACGCATATTGCCCGTAGTGCGCATCGAACGGGAAATACCGCACGAAGTCCACTCTCCCAGCCTTGCTGCGAGGCACACGCCGCACGTAGCGAGAGTAGTTGACCAAGGACATGCATGCCAATACAGCACTGGGCCCGCGATGCACGTAATCATCCTTTTGGTTGTAGGCCACGGGCTGCGACTGTCGGCGGCCCTTGCCAAGGGGGTTCCCGACATCATCGTCTTCTACCTCCGCCACCTCCTGCAACGGAACCTCGCCTGTGGCTTCCGGGTTCGTCTCCGCCTCCAAAGCAACAACGCGCAAATCAGGCCGCCCTTCGGAAAATGCATCCAGCGCCACCTGACGACCCTTCATCATGGCGTACGGGACGAAACGGAAGAACATGTTGTACCCGCTGTAGCTCACAAGCTGCTCCTGTTGAAACAACAGTTGATACGCCATCTCGCCGTTGGACTTAGCAACGCAGCGCTGCATGCCGAAAGCCAGACGGCGCAAGATGCTCAACGCACGAGCTTGTGTGACTTGAGACCGCGCAGCAGGCTCGGCTGGCTCGGCCTCCGCAGCATCACCTTGCTCTTGACGCCGACGTTCGGTTTCTTCCTGCTCCAAGCGTTGAATTCCAGCAAAGAGTTCGGGCAGCAGTGATCGGGAAACCTCGAACTTTTTCGCGGCATACTCGCCAGTGTAAAATTGGACATCCTTCCATCGGCAAAGACTTCGACACGATGTGAGGAAACATTTCTATCGCATTACCCGCTTAATCTTATACGAAGTAATGAGTAAAAAGCGACCGTCCTGCATATCTCGAAACATGTCAACGAGCAGACGCTGTAAACAGGTATCCAGTAACTCGTGCTCCCCGTCGGCATGCAGTGTCTGCAGATCATACTCGCAAAGACATCGTCCGAGATACTTCACATCCACGTTGCATCTCATGCAAACCTGTGCCGTGGGATTCGACATGCCCTCGGCGGGGTGATCTCTCTGAGGCTGGAAAACGTGCGGGGACTCGTTTTTCGCTGCTTCTTGCTGTGGCAATGCATCGTGGTCACGAGGGAGAGCAGCGAACCCGGCTTGGGGAACTCGAGGCCAGCCCTTGTAACATTTGAGACGCACCTTCTCCTCGCCCTCGTCATTCCTCTCAGTCGTCAGTTCCAAGTGAAAGCAGCCGAAGCGACATCCACGCTTGCCCTTGGCAGACTTCCTGAGCTGCTACCCACGCCGACACGTGCTACGTTGCAAACAAGCACACACACACACACACACACACACGCACACCATAACACACAAAAGACATCGCTCACACAAACACACCCACACACACGCACACGTGCGGACAGGAAACTTCTTGAAACAAGACTTCGTGCACTTGTGAAAGTGGTTTTGAATGACCAGACGCCGATAGTCCTTGCACAGCTGCTGCGACCACTCGGAACCAGACAGTGCATCTTCCTTGCGGCAGCGGCGAAGATATGCCGGTCTCAGCGAATTATAGCAGCCCGTCAATCGCAAAGGTGCCTGGTCGGTACTCTCCGTGGCCGCAAGCTCATGCCCGTCCGGCTCCTTCTCTCCCAAAGGAGCCCCCGCATACTGATTGCCCGCAGACGCCTTTAGGCGCTCGCCAAGAGGCAGGGGCGCGGCATCGACGGACAGCTGGGCAGCCAAAGCAAGCTGGCTGTCATATCGAATGCGGCTTGCGGCCTCCAAGACTTTCTCGCGCCAACGTTGGAGCTCGGTCACGACCTCACCTCGCGCAGCCCTGGCCATCATGGAGCGCAGACGACTGCCCAGGTCGTGGCCCAACAGAACGATCAAGATGTGGGGATGCATCGAACCTCGTCCTTGAGTCTCCAGAGGGCCGCAGAAAGCGGCAATGTCACCGAAGCAACCTGGGAAAGTCGATGCCGCGAAACCATCTTCGTAGAGCTGAGCCTTTCCTGCACGAAAACTCGCTCGAGTAAAGGGTGGCAACGTTCCCAGCACCTCTTCGAAAAACAAAGTCATCATGAGATCGAAAAACCTCGCCTGCGACACGGGATCGGCTGCCAACATACGCCTCATGGCGGCCAAGGACGGCAGCGAGGGCTCTTCCAAGTCCCATCGCAGATCGACGTCGAAGTTTTCGACCTTCCCTTCCGCGCCTTGAAGGTGCAGCTGCAGCAGCAAAGAAGCACGGGAATCCGCCAAATTCGGCGTCACGAAGACGTGAGAAGTCCCGTAGTGCCAACCAGCCGCATGGCCTCGAAGTCGAATTTGACTGCGGTGTCCTTCCGTGCCCAAGACGTTCGCGCTCGCCTGCAGCACGCTGCCAAGCGCGCTTCAACGACACGTCAACATCCGGCGACCGCAATAACTCGCGAATGTCGGCCTTCTCGCCGTGCAGGGCCATGGCCTGCAGCAGCTGTTCCGTGGTCACCGACGCAATCTTCGCACAGTGTCGACTGAAACCACTCCGCTTCACGTAGGCTTTCGATGTCCGCATGAGAGAAAGTCTGCGGTTCATGACAGGCAAGAGCTGCTCCTGCTCCGAGCCCCTTCACTTTCACAAATCCGCCAGCTTTCGCAAGACAGCGTCCACTGGCGGAATTATTTAATGTCGATTCTTAACTCCAAACCCCGTCTTGAATGTAACACTGCCAGGACACGGACATACTACTTTCACATATCCGCTAGCCGGCGGAAATATTTAATATCCATTCTTAACTCCGAACCCGGTCTTGAATGTAACACTGCCATGACACGGACATACTCCACCGAGGAAGGGCCGGCGAAGCAATCGTGTCGCCATAAACCAGCTCTTCTCGAAGCAACAAATATGCCTGTCCGGGGCTAACCGGGTCCTTTCCGTTATGGAACCGGGTCCTAGGATTTATGTTGCTGACATGAGTGACATGTAAGAACACGTGTATATAGGACATGTGTTGCTGACATGATGGACATGTAAGAACACGTGTATATAGGACACGTGTTGCTGACATGATGGACATGCAAGAACACGTGTGATGGACATGTAAGAACACGTGTATATAGGACACTTGTTGCTGACATGATGGACATGTCAGAACACGTGTATATAGGACACGTAAAGCAACATGTCTGATGTCGTGCTGAAGGGGGGGGGGCAGGACGGAAAACAAATGCAACTACTGCAGCAACATTGGGCCTACGTCATGTGTGTTCTTGTGGCTCTATGGAAAGAGCGAGATGCTGGACATGTATAAAAAGATGTGTGCTTGTGGCTCAATAGAAAAATCAATGCCTGAAAAACTTGGTTTGTTCGAAATGTGAAAACATGTACATCGAAAAATCAAAGCCATACTGACATAATTGCCTGTCCCAAGTTTTGTAGTTCACATGGAATTTCTTTGTTGCAAGATATTTTTGAAGTTATTTTGAAGATTCGTTTGTGCCGAGCAAACCAAACAAATGCAACTTGGTGTTCTTGTGGCTCAACGAAAACAAGAAGCTTGAGATTTTGTGTTCTGAAACCCTAAAGTCAGCTTTTTGTACGATTCACAACGACTTGAAAATTAGTGTGTGTGTGTTCATGATTAAACATGAAGGGAATCTAAGCTTTCGTAACGTCCAGCTCATGCCCTAAACCCTGGACCCTAAACTGTAATCCCACCCAACCCCCAAACCCGCCCACCCACTCCTGCAGGTAGGTATAGATAAGTAGATAGGCAGGAGGGAGGTACTTGTAGGTCTAGGTGCACCGGCAGGCTTCCAGGTCTCTAGATAGCTAGGTAGGCGGGCATGTAGGTAAGGAGGCATTGATCAGGAAAGAAGTTTAAAGGTAGCAGGCAAAAGTAGTTGTAATTAGGCATTCGCGCAGGCTCTGTCAGGATGTCAGGTCGCCACATCAGAGGTCTTCGGAGCCCCGTGCAGGGGCGTACCCGCACCAAGCCCTTGAAGGGGCTGCGGGATGAACCCCGAATAGGGGTGAGCTTGGACCCCGAACAGGGGTCGTCGGAGCCCCGTACAGGGGTGTGGATGAACCCCGAAAAGGGGTGAGCCTGGACCCCGAACAGGGGTCGTGAGAACCCCGTGCAGGGGTGTGGATGAACCCCGAACAGGGGTGAGCTTGGACCCCGAACAGGGGTCGTTAGAGCCCCGCACAGGGGCGTCCGATGAACCCCGAAAAGGGTGAGCCTGGACCCTGAACAGGGGTCGTGAGAACCCCATGCAGGGGTGTGGATGAACCCCGAACAGGGGTGAGGATGAACCCCGAGCAGGGGTGAGCCGGATCCTCAAAGACAGATGCAGAGAGAAAGAAGAGAGAGAGAGAGAGAGAGAGAGAGAGAGAGACAGCGAAAATAATTAACGAAGCAAGGAAGGAAGCAAGGAAGGAAGGAAGGAAGCAGGGAAGGAAGCAGGGAAGGAAGAAGGAATGATCAAGATGAGGGTGTGACTGTAGATGCGAGGAATGAGCAGGCAGCAAGGAGTGATGTGAGGGAAGGAAGAGGCAGGAAAGTCATGCATGGATTCAGTATCTCTCTGCTCACTTTCCGTCTGTCGCCGGCCAACCAGGCTGAGACAGTCTGCGCATCGAGATCCTCGAAGAGCCCCGGCCTAAGCCACACCAAGACTTGACTGCTGCACCGTCGGTTGCTTCCAAGCTCAACATGTTGGACTGCAGCAGCTTTTCATCTCAAGATTCAAGGAAATCGCACCGTTTTTTCTTGGCGCCACTAGCGCCATGACTGAGCAAGTGTACACCGACGCGGAATGGGCGGCTTGGCGTCGAAGTCAAAACCCTGCAGGAAGCCACCAAAACCCTGCAGGAAGCCACGACGACACAGAGACGGACCCAACGAAGCAAGGCTTCACAAAGGAACTCCGACCCCTTCCGGATGAATGGAAAGTTGAGTGGAAGAAAGCTGAGAAGAACAAGCAGCACTCAGCCAATGACTTCAGCGGTATCAGGCGCCTCTGCAACAGAAGGTTGCAACAGATGTACAACCAATGGAAGAATGAGGTGGAGCTCACGGAGAAGCAGGATTCGGCTATCAACAAGCTCGCCATCTTGACGCATAACAAGGACCGCATGGAAATCGATCGCTTGAGGGAGGTTGAGAAGGAAGCGATTTGGACGAAGAAAATGTACGAGACGAAGATTGCGGACGACAATAAGAAGCACGAGGCCGAACTGGCAGCTGTAAAGAAGAAAGGCGAGGACATGCTGGACGAACTGGAGAACACGCATGAGAGAAACAACCAGGAAAGGGCTAAGAGGCTGTCCATCACGGAAGATACGTACAGGTACAAGTTCGAGGATAGCCAGAAGGAGATGAAGGTACTGACTGCCATGTATGAGAACAAAATCAAAGAGATGAACGCCGAGCACCAGGCACAGATGGCGAAAGAGAAAGAAGAGAACAAGAAAAAGTTCGACGAGAAGGTTTCCAAAGCCCAGACGGACATGACAAACAAGTTCAAGAGCAGGTTGAAGAGGCTCGAGGATGCACAGGTCAAGTACAAAGAGAAAGTCCTCACTGCAACGGGGCTTTGGAGACAGACACTGGCAAGGAAAGAGGATGAGGTCCTGCGGCTCCGGCTACGACTCCGCTTGCAGGAACCCGCGAGCTCGGCGCAGCAAGACAACGAAGAGAAGCTCAAGGACAGTAAGGCTTGGCCCGACAGTTCATTTGTCAGTTGTTCAGTCAGTGAAATGCGCATCTCTGACAGGAGAGTTTGCATCCCACGTCCCCGACGGTCGTTTTCACCCCGACCTCTCCCGCACGCAGCCCGAGCCTTGGTTTCATCACCGCAACCTTGTGCGACCCCAACTTCGCACGTTCCAGGTAGTGACGAGTCCGACTCTGACTTCGATCGGGAAGGAAAGCGATCCCGCTCGCCCAGATCCGACAGGACGGATTATCGCAGTAAGCAGTGAGACGGAATAACGGATTTCATAACGTAGCTGATGGCTCTGATCGTGACATCCCCATGGATTCGAGTCTTAACCAAAACAATCTGACATCTAGTGATTCTGAATCCGCTTACAGTTTCAAGAACACGACGAACTCCATGGTTGATGCGGCGGCACAGGGGCATGGGCCCGGTGGCCGTGTGAAGTTCCTAGAAAGACTTAGGACTTCTGACTGGATGGGTCATGAAGCCAAGAGCAGCATCGGAAAAAGTCGCATGCATCAGGGACCATTCCTGCATGACAACCCCGCCTCCCCCCCCAAACCACCCACCACGAACCGGTCCCCCAACCAATTCCCGCACCCCTGATTCACACCCACCCACCGTCACCCAGCCACCTAACCGCCCCACCCATCCATCAACCACCCACCGAGAAACCCACCCACCCCCCCCAACCCCCCTGTGCTGGGCGGCCTGTTCGGTGCTTGCACTTAAGTGACAGACACTTCTTAAACACGGTGGGTGGTGATGTCTCTGACACGAAAGGTCAACGTATTCCTCGAGACCTACAAGCAGGACCGACTGCCCCATGGAAGATCCGCAACAGCAAGAGCGACATTGTCGCTCTTGCTGTTGCGGATGTGTGGTGCAGGTCGAAAGCGACACGACCTGCACTAAGGTGCAAGAAGGCCTTGACGGTGGCTACATCATCCCAGAAGGTTCATGGTGCAGGACTGGTAGGTACCCGCTCCTGCACCTTGAACCTACTGGGATGATAAAGGGGACATGCTGACTGGAGGCTGGGAAGTGGCACGTCTTGAGCTCGGCGGTGATGTCTCTAGCACGAAAGGCCTACGTACTCCTCACCTAGAAGCGCGACGGACGAGCACACCAACATGCTCACTGGTCACTGGAGGCTGGGCAGTGCCACTTTTAAGCTCGGTGCTTCAGACGGACATGACAGTTTCAGGAACAGTGCGGCATGTGCAGTCCATGGCTGTGTGATGCTGTGAGTGTGCGCCCGTCTGACAGCAGAACTATCTCAAGCTTCCCAAAGGAGTACACTTTTCATAGCCCTTTGCATCATGGTGGAGCTCACGGAGGTGTTGCTCGCTTTGGCAATTGTAGCCATTGGCTACATGTACAGCATACAGCAGAACCAGCAGAACAAGAGAAGGGCCAAGCAGGAGGAGGACAGCGGCAGCGAAGAAGAGATCAGGCCCAGGAGGAGGAAGGCCAGGGCCAGTCTCATGGAGGAGGACAGCGGCAACGGGAGGTCAGACCGCAATAATGACAAAAAGCATACGGCCACAGCACAACCACAAGATCCAATAGAACCAACACAGCAGGAAAGCAAGCCCAAAGATGAAGCTGGCAAGGATCCGCCAAAGGAAAGCAAGCCCAAAGATGAAGCTGGCAAGGATCCGCCAAAGGAAGCCAAGGATTTGGAGCCCGAGAACTTCCAGGAACGTGCAGAGGCCGCGGTCCAACGCATGGTGGCCGCCGTTCACACTATGCACGGATGTTTGCAGAAGGTTCAGAGCTCCGAGACGGAAATTTCCTCGTTAGGGGACAAGATGAAGAACATCCTCTTGGAGATAGCCGAGCTGAGACAGAAGCAAGAGGAGCACGTGTCGGAGCTTGGCAAGCTACCCGACATGGTCGTCGCTCTGGGGTCAGACCTCAAGAGTCTGACCAGCAGAAAAGAGTCCATGGAAGGGAAGCTAGCGGAGATTACGGACTTTTTGGAGAAGTATGAACTAGCAGACCCCAAACATGACACAGATACGACGAGCACAAATGCCGACGCGGAGAGCACGCACCCCGACAGCCAGCCGGAACAGACTCAAGCGGAGGACCAATTTACAGTCTTCTATGCTGAAGGATGGCAGTGGCTGTTCAACAAAAAAATACAGGCATACAGGTGCAAGGGAGGTTGTGACAACCCACCAATAAAAGGAAGAGAGCTGTGGCACAACATCATCCAGTTCCACAAGGACCATGACCGATGGTGCAACACCCAAGAGGAACTAGACGAGGCTCGACAACAGTTGATCGACGAAGAAGCGGCAAAGCGTTTGGCAGAACAGGAGAAGGCAGAAGCGTCAAAGCGTCAGTGGGAAGAGTGGACCGAGGACAATGAGAAGCAGAAGCAGCCGCATGTCACAGCATGGAAGAAGTATCAGCAGCAGAAGGATCAGCAGCAGAAAAAGGAGGTGGAGGAGGAGTGGAAGCAAAGTTGGGAGAACTGGAAGACTCCCCATCAGTGAGTCATGTACACTAGGAAGTTTTTGTGAGCCCTGATGTAGTTACGGACCTAGACAGTAGCAGCGCTAGGACAGTGATTTTCCAGGCTCACACGCAGCTTCCCAACAGGAACAGACCAGGTTTGGGAGACGTCAGCTAATTGGTGCCAAACAAATAGCAGGTAGGAAAAAAAACCTGGTCCGGGCCTCTCTACGTACAGATGCACAGGAAGCCTAATCCCTGCGCATAGAGTTTTTGAAATCATCACTCAGCAGACAGTACGCTGAGGCAAAAAACCTTCCGGCGATGCTTTGTGTCGTTCATGCCCCCTGGTCGAACCCATAACAAGATTGCTTTGCTCTGCTCGCACAGGTGTGGCCTACTTGGTTTTGCCCCATCCTGAGGCAAGTTTATTGTTCAATCTGGTGTGGTTCATTCAAGTTTCCCGCCAGGCTGGGAAATGGAGACGTGAAGTGGACCAGTTCAAGTATCATGCCAACGCCTCAGTCACGTTGTTGTGGATGGTTTGGGAAGAACAGCACGTAGTTACATCCAAGGTCCGCTACAGCACGCAAGAATGCAAGCAGGCGGCAAGGCCCTCAGCTGTCTCGTTCGCACGGCAATCCAGGCCCAGAGCCATACAAAAAGTAAAGCATACAGACAGATTCCTAGCATGCCCCTCCCAACGCCAAACTCACCTGCAATTCGGGGGACATGACTTAGATTTAAGTCCGACTCAGTCACAACGATCCCGATCGCCGAGATCTACAAGGACTGCCAGAATCCATGCTTACATTGCTGCGCCTGGTTGTGACCTGCAGGAAGGCCTTGACGGTGGCTACATCATCCCAGAAGGTTCATGGTGCGGGACGGGGGTACCTCGCCCTGCACCATGAACCTGCTGGGATGATAAAGCGGACATGCTGACTGGAGGCTGGGAAGTGGCACGTCTTAAGCTCGGCGGTGATGTCTCTCGCACGAAAGGCCTACGTACTCCTCACCTAGAAGCACGACGGACGAGCACACCAACATGCTCACTGGAGGCTGGGCAGTGGCACTTGTAAACTCTGTGCTTCAGACGTGGCAGTTTCAGGAACGGTGCAGCACGAGCAGTCCATGGCTGTGTGATGCAATGAGTGCTCGCCCCAAAGGGAAGAAGGTAGGAGGGAGGTGAAGCCGTGCAGGCGTGACTTTGGACCTCAGCGCTTGGTTTGAATGTGAATCTCTGACTGTGTGACGCAGGATTGTGCCAAATCAAGCACGCATAGCAACTATTTGATATTTGGCAACGTAGGTCCTGCCCCTAGTGATGGTGACCGTCATTGAGCTCCTACTTTTGGTGGTTCTGATGTACATGGGCATCAACATCTACACCATGCACCACCACGACAACGACGACGAACCAGACAAGAAAAAGAAGAGGAAGAGACAGGCTAAGGAGGAGGCGGAGGCTTTGGCGGGATTGGGCGAGGACGAGGTTGCTGCAGAAGCAAACAGCATCAGCATTCGCATTCAAAGTCTTCAAGCATCAGTAGCACAACGTATGGACAATGTGATGCAACGACTCGACGGCATCGAGAAGTCGGTGCTGTGGACACACACGCGCCTCAAGGAGATCACGGAGGAAGTAGCTTTCCTTCGAACGACCCACGAGGAAGAAAAGAACAAAAGTACAATGGAGTTGCAGAGGCTGCGCTACGAGGAGAACCAGATTCTGCAGGGCATTTTTGCAATGCGGCGTGAACAGGAACAGTGGGGGAATCGCTTCTTGGCAAAGTTCCAGCAGCTCGAGGAGAAGGACGGCACCAACGACCACAAGCAAAGCGGCCCGTCAGACGACATCCCGGAAATCCCGAGGGTCCCAAGCAATAAGATGCCGACGCAGGAGCCTTCAGGTACAAAGCCCACCAAGGAACCGGAGGGTGCACAGCCCCCCATGACGGAGGAAAGACGAGCCAGCCTGATGGCCGCTGCATGGTGGGCACGTGCTCTGGCGGAGGCCAACGGCAACAACGCATTCCTAGATGAGTGGGTCGAGAAGTTTTCAAAACAGGAAAGAAAAGCCTTCTCATCCAAAGGGGGCGTCCGAGAGGAGAAAGTCTCAATTCACGGAATTCATAGTTTCGAAGGGCCGGATGGAACAAATTATGGAGACGTCGGCCACTACTACTACGCCAAAGTGTTTGAGCAGCTTTTTCCAACTGTCTCACCGTACATACGACAAATGAACGACGCAAGCAAGGCGGACTTGGTGAGGGCAGTCCTGGCCACAGCGTACTTGGTTTTGGACGAGGGGCAGAATGACCTGAAGCAGAACACGACGGAGACACAACGGACAACATTACAAAACCTCAGGAAGAACATAGAGCACTTCGCATTGAATTTTCGCGGTGGTCGAGCATGAGATTCAGGGACATTGTTTTTGACATGGAGTTCACGTATGTGTCCCTGGACAGAGGTTTCACATCAATCTTCCGTAATGACTTCAGATTCATGTCATTATGAAGATCAGAGCTACGGATGTGCGTGCAAAATGTCGTCCGGTTTCGAGTGTGCTCACACGGACACGACCCACCATCCACTTCAGCCTTTGAACCTCCCAGGTGAAGTCTCACAACGGATTCCTGGAAGGTGGCAGCGAGGCCCGGCGCATGCCCTTAAGAAGTGCTGGGTAGTGATGTCTCTGACAGGAAAGTGGTCAATGTATTCCTCGAGACGTACAAGAACGACGGAAACCGCACGTCTTAAACTTGGCGCTGATGTCTCTCACACCCTAAACCCCCCGTGTGGCTCGCGACCTGCAGGCATGACCACGACCACCATGACCACCACGACCACGACGACGCCAGGGAGGCCGGGAAGGTTTCGGAAGTGATTTCGGAAGTGGTTCGGATGCCAGTCCATGGTTGTGTCAGTGTGATGCAGTGAGCAGTAATCTCTCAAGCTTCCAAAAGGAGAAGAAGGCCGCACGTAGCCCTTTGCATCATGACGCTGACGGACTTGCTGCTTGCTTTGGCATTGCTGTGCGTCGCCGCCCACATCTTCATGAACCAGATCAACAAGGGGACGGCCAAGCCGGAGGAGGACAACGAAGAGGAGACGAGACGCAGGAGGAAGAAGGCCAGGCGGGCGCGTCTAATGGAGGAGGAGGAGGAGGAGGAGGACACATACACGGGGGCCGAAGCATCAACCTCCGAGGCGACAGCGCGACCAGAAGATCCAACGGCAGCAACACCACCAGTAGTGCATCCAACCCACGGGATGCAAGAAGAGCAGTTGAAGGAGTTTGCCAGGAAGAAGCTCGAAGAGGCAGCAGCAGAACAGGAGAAGCGAGACAAACACGACGAGTGGGAAGCCAATGCAGAGGATGCGGTCCGCCGCGTTGAAGAGGCCGTTGCAAGTGCGAGTGGAGTTGTCGAGAAGGTGAAGCAGTCCGAGGAAACTGTCCTGAAGTCAGAGGAGCAGCTGAAGAACATCGTCAAGGAAGTAGACGATATGAAAGAGAAGCAAGACCACGCACTCAAGTTTTTTAGCGTGGAACCGAACTCAATCAAGGACCTCCAGGAAGCAGTGAAGCACCTTACCGAAGGCATGGACGGAGTGGAAGGCCGGGTAACGGAGATTTCGGAGTTCTTGGAGCAGTATGTCGCTGACGCTACGGCAGAGTATGAGGAAGTGCATCGCCGAGAACAGGAACAACAGCAAAGACAGGAAGAAAACGAAGAACCTCCACGGACTCAGATGCCGGGTGAGCTTACTTACTTCCCGAAACTTGGCTACGTGTGGGAGTTCAGCAAGCTCAACCAAACGTACAGGGCGAAAGGAAGAGACAAGGGAAATGGGAAATGTGACAACTTGGGAGCTACCGGCAAAGGACCAGAATTTTCACCAGTGAAGGGAAGAGCTCTCTTTAACGCCGTGGTGGATGTCTACAAGAAGTCAGGAACAAGACAGATATGGTGCATGTCGCAAAAGGAAGTGGATGAAGCTAAGGCCTTGTTATGGGACCTTGAAGTCAAAGAGACAATGGAAAAACGGAAGCTGCAGGCTGCCTCGTCGACGGATTCCACCAAAGGAACCAAAGGAAAGGAAGAAAAGCCAGAAGAGCAGAACAGGCAGAGGAAGGGAAAGGACCCGGTTAGCCCCGGAAAGGGCCTTGGCAAAGGGCCAGGCTCACAGCCCGGCAAAGGGCTAGAAAACTGCAGCTATGTCGATTGGGGCATGACCTACGGCGATGGCAGCAGATATGAGTTTGACGATTGGACCAAGCAGTGATTGGGTCCATGTACACTAGGAAGTTTTTGTGAGCCCTGATGTAGTTACGGACCTAGACAGTAGCAGCGCTAGGACAGTGATTTTCCAGGCTCACACGCAGCTTCCCAACAGGAACAGACCAGGTTTGGGAGACGTCAGCTAATTGGTGCCAAACAAATAGCAGGTAGGAAAAAAAACCTGGTCCGGGCCTCTCTACGTACAGATGCACAGGAAGCCTAATCCCTGCGCATAGAGTTTTTGAAATCATCACTCAGCAGACAGTACGCTGAGGCAAAAAACCTTCCGGCGATGCTTTGTGTCTTTCATGCCCCCTGGTCGAACCCGTAACAAGATTGCTTTGCGCTGCTCGCACAGGTGTGGCCTACTTGGTTTTGCCCCATCCTGAGGCAAGTTTATTGTTTAATCTGGTGTGGTTCATTCAAGTTTCCCACCAGGCTGGGAAATGGAGACATGGGGTGGACCAGTTCAAGTATCGTGCCAACGCCTCAGTCACCTTGTTCTGGATGGTTTGGGAAGAACACCACGTAGTTACATCCAAGGTCTGCTACAGCACGCAAGAATGCAAGCAGGTGGCAAGGCACTCAGCTGTTATGCTTGCACCAGAAGTTAGTTGGAAGCATGCTTGCCTGGCATCACGGCAATCCAGGCCCAAAGCAATGTAGATTCACAAGTAAACAGACAGATTCAGACATCCGACGGAAATTAGCCATCTTTTCCATTGCCATGACGATACTACGGCGCATTTCTAGCAGCAGCAGCAGCAGCACGTCGAAGGAGAACTGGCGACAGCTGTAGGAAAGGAATATCATGAATTTGAACATGGAGGAGCTGGACCCGGAGTCCAACGACAAGTTGAGTGATAATCAACTCAACTACTTGGACTTCGCCGGTGATTTTCTACGACTGTGTCCAGGCCTGAAACCTGAGTTCCATTGCACAGTGCAGCCTTAAGTATCTCGGCAGGAATGGCCCGCTTCAAAAAAGACATGCAGGAACGAACTCTTACTTATGTGTCGGATTGCCACTTGGCACATCGGCTCTGAGCCCTCATGCGTCAGCCCTGTAAGCGGAACCTCAGGCAGTGGAACAGAAACACCTCTGATGGTGTTACGTATGCTCTTGGGAAAGGAACAGGTCGCTCATTTGTACCTCATCTGAACATGGACTTGCAAGTAGTACCATCCTAAGGTTTTCTGGGTTGCTGCTAAGGTCAGGAAGTGAACGAAAAAGAAGTGCACGAGAGTTTCTGCAAAGGAACTTCGACTTTGAAGGAGTCCCGCTGTGACTCAGTTTCCGGGGAGGCTGCTTGGCAAGTCTGTGCTATCCAGTCCAAGCACATGAAGTCACTCAGGCTTGCAGACGATATGTTGAAAGCGAATGTTAGTTGGTTGCAAGACAAGGCCGGCCGGACCTGCAGGAAGTCTGTCAGTGACATTGCAAACAATGTGCAGGTATCCCTCTATGTGTCTGGCTTCCCATGCACTCCATTTTCGATGCTCCATCATTTATCCAAGATGCTGGAAGATAAGAATGCGAAGCAGCTATGGAAAACAATCAGGAACATCAAGGTAATAAACCCCCCAGCAACTTGTCAACATGATCAAGCAACTGAGATGATGGCTGTCTTGGAGAATGTCAAGCAAGCAACTGAGATGGTTATCTTGGAGAATGTCATGGGGTTCGAGCGATGTATGAAGATCTTCAAGCAGACTGTGAAATCACAGCTACGAACGACGCTTGGCTACAGCAATCAAATCCGTCGACGGCTCAGCTTGAACATGGCCTGATCGAGGTATGCAATGGCAGTGTTGATGATAGATCCGCGCTCGAGCTGCACATAAGATTCGCCAACTGAGTGTCAGACGCCACCAGAGCAAGGCTGCAGCATGGAAGCCCGATCAGTCGCAAACGACTGTATATTCTGTTGGCCAGACGGGATTGCTTGCATTCCGACGCCAAGCAGAACTTTCAGTCCTACACAGAGGAAGTTCTCAGGGAAATGCATTGCAAACCAAAATACTCCTGGAGACTTGGCTTTGTTTTGATGCAGATGCAGGTTCAGTGCCGTTATGCATGTCATGCTTTCCAAGGACAGACCTCTTGTTGCACAGTTCTCACCCAGCGGTGTGCCACGCGAGGGAGAGACGAAGTCATGGAAGAACAAGACGCAGGATCGCAATAATGTAGCAGCCAAAAAACATGTGTTCCGGTATGTAGTTCCCTCGTCGAGACAGGAACACAAAGAAGAAGCACGTGAAGTGGCCTGCACAACACAACATCTGGGCAAGAGAGAACAACGCTTGGTCCTCGGTTCAGGGTTTCGGGTTCCCATTATTACCTTCGGACACATTGACTTAAGGTATCCAGGAAGCGAGCCCATGGCTGCTTCGAAGCTGCTTGCCCGAAAGCAGCATCCCAAGTTTCAACAACAAGGGAAATGGACCTCTTGGACTTGGTCTGGGCAAAGAACGGAGGCCAGTCACTGACAAGCAAGAAGGCAAGCTGACTGTTGCCTGAGTTGTCAGGCTCAATGGAAATGGTCAACACGTCGCAGTCTCTGCGACGAACGCATGTCATGAAGAAAGGAAGGCCAGGGTGTGAGGCAGTTGCCATTGTCTTGCCCAGAGAATCGATGCAGGCCGCTACAGTGCCTCACACCTGGCGGCCGATTCCTGGTTCTGGGAAAACATCAACGATATTTACTAGGCCTGCAGTCCATATGTAGGAGCTCCATGAGTTGGGAGGCAACATGAGGCAATTTCATCCATCGGGTATTTTGACAGGCAGAGAGGTGATGCTGCTGATGGGCGCTCCCATCAACAAGCTGAGTCTGGAGAACCTGTCAGAGCGTGTCCCAGGGCAGCAGTATGTTTCCTTTTTGGCCATATCCATGCATTGGGACCACCAGAGCTTCAATCTTGCAGGATCTCCATGATTTGGGAGGCAACATGATGCACTTTCGAAGCATCGGGGCCGCCATTTGCGTTTTGTGCAGTGCGGTAGATGTCACGCATGTGTTAGGAGAGTCGCGCACATAAAAGAAATGCGTCTCAGTTGCGGAATCGCCCGCAATGCAATCGGTTGTCCGGCACTTTTGCAGCAAGCTTGTGGAAGCTCATTGCTCTGTTTGTGTGGCTCAGTATGACTGAACCGGGGAGTCAAGTAGACCTACAATAGGATGAAACCAATGTCAGACCAATCCTGAATACAATGAACATGGCTCAGGGCAGCATGACTTGAGAATTAAGTCAGGAACACAGCAGCTATGCCGCCGCAGTTCGATCTGCAAGGCTTCATGAATGGAGCTCCCAGCTCCAGCAGTCAAAGTATCCCAGAACGACGTATTCAACGCAATATTCCGCTGCAGCGGTACGAATTGACAGAGTCAGAGTCTGAGTCGAGGAAGAAGAAACGCAGAACTGGTGGGCTGCAGCGCTACGAATTGACGGAGTCAGAGTCTGTGTCCCAGCAAGGGTTTGGGGTCTATTATGTTCAGGCTGAACCTTGAACCTAAACCCGGATTGCCAAGGCCATCCGAATCCGACGAAGACGAATCCTACGAATCCGACGATGAAAGCTCCTCCTCCTCCTCAAGTACCGCGTGGGCACGTGTGGACCTGACCCTGGACCGGCTGGAGTGTTTGCACTCGGTGCGCTGCGATGAAGATAGGGAAATGGATGCGTACAGCAAGAACGGCATGAGACCGAAGCGCATTGCACAGGCTTGCAAGCATCCCTGCAGCTGTGAACGCGGCTGCCACGTACCGAAAAAAACCATGACGAACGTGTGCTCTCGTTTCTGGAGCTTGTCCAAAGCGGCCCAGGACGGATTGTTGTGGTCTTTACAACAAGGTGGCGGGAAGAAGCTGCGCTACAGTATCGCAGGTCATGCAGTTTGCAGGCAGGCTTTTCTGTGCCTTCTAGGAATCGGACGGAGCAGGCTGAGGCGCTGCAAATCCGTTTGTCATGGGATGGACCTACGGAAAATGAGTTCGTCGAAACGGCCAGCTTTGAAGCAGGCTTCTCTGAGAGTTTTCTTTATGCACATGTACCACAGTGCAGCAGAGTCGATGACCACGAAGCGTCTTGGCTTCTTTGTGATAGAAACATGGTGCAGGATTGTGATTTGTACTTTTCGAGTCGGAGGGTGCATGGCAAGTCCAAGGTTCACTACAGCGGAGGTCTTGTCTACCAGCACGCCCGAGTTGCAGAAACGGATGTTGACACGACTCATTGCTTACAAGATGCAGACAGCAACGGAGCAGATCAGTTTTGATACGGATCCTACGCAATTGCCAGTCCGAGAGCTGCCACACAGCAGCGGAAGCACCTTATTCACGCAGTACCAAGCATTTTGTGCAAGGGGATCCCAGGATGTGAATGTGGCAGGAAGGTCGCTCTTCTACTCGGAGTTTGTGCGCTGGTCACCGTGCCTTCGTTTCAGGAAGAAGTCCACGCACTCTTTATGTTTTACCTGCTCCAAACTAAAAGCAGCCATCGCAGAGAGCAAGAAGGACTTCACCCTCCATGTACGACTATGCAACGAGCTTCTTGATCATCATATCACACAATGGAGGGACCGTGAGGTCTATTGGCAAGCACGTGAACGTAGCAAAACACAACGAGACTTGCTTTGTGTCATACTGGACAGCTACGACAAGGCAAAAGCCATGCTCCCGAAATTTCCAGATCAACGAACTCCGAAATTGTCCGCGTTTGAGAAGAATCCACGTGTCTTGCCTTGATTAGCATGAGGGATGAGTTGCAACCCATGTGTCCGCAGTGCAACCGTGACACATTTCAGTAGTCGACTCCCCAGCATTCCTGTGAGGCATCCACGTAACCATCACCCTTGTCCTGGTGCACGGAGTTGGTGCATTCTTCTACACATGTGATGAGGGCATGGGCCTTGGGGCGAATTGGACGTTGGAGATTGCAGCTCAACCGCATTCCGGATTCGAGTGCTTCTTTTTGTTGCGGTCCGGCCGCCGGTGTGCCTGTATGTGCCTGTATGTGGCTGTGCTGCTTCTGAGCTCATGCGCGCGATGGACACGGCATTCTCCTGGTACAGAAGAAAGAATCTTCCTTTTCCCCACGAGTGTCCTGGCATGACTCTGGCACCGCGTGTCTCAGTTTATCACTCCGACGCAACTATCGGTGAACCAAGGTTCTACTTACAAGCAGACAACACAACGAAAGAAGTTCGCCATCAGAGCACTTCAAAGCTTCTATGCGCTTTGGTGCAAATGAACTATTTCCGAGCAAGTTCACACAACCATCTTCAGGTAGGCCACACGCATGAGGATGTGGGATACTCGGCAGCAGGGATTCTGTTCTTTAAGTTAGTTTTTTGCTGCGTGGTAGCTGATGCACAGCAATGCACTGTTGATGAGCTGAATGTGTTTACTGAGACGCCACACTGGCCCTGGTGACAACGGCTTTAAATCAAACTACGGACATCCAGACACCTCAAGACATCAGCAGAATCCTCACGGACAGTCTCGGGCCGATGTTTCGAGATAAAGGAATGATGATGCAGTGCGAACATGTGACGCAGGCCAGACTATGAGCTCCAACTCAGCACACGCAGTCGGGTAAGTTTGAGGCCGCACATTAGAAGCTGCAGTCTGCCGCAGGTTCGCAAGTGGGACGAGCTCCTTCCACAATCGGTGCAGTTTTTCCATGCGTATCAGGAACGAGCCGAAGGCAAGTCTGACAAGCGGGTGCCACATGTCTTCCAGTTTCTTCCACGCGAAGGCGGGGAGCATCAAAGTGTAAGGCAGATGTCAATCCGAGCCAGAAGCATCCCTGAATTTGGGCCCTGTTTGCAGCTCTGCCGGATCATGGCCGTGGCATTCAGCTATCAGAACGCGTACCTGTTCGCATGAGGAACTGCGGCAACCAGAGTGACGTATTTGCCATCATGAAAATGTACATGAGTGACAAGCAGGCCAGTCAAGCACCGCTACTGTGCTGGCCCACTGCTGTTCGCAGCGACACGGAAGAGTTTTTCAGACAAATAAATACAACGACTGCAACAACCGGGCCCAAACTGGAGGAAAAAAGAGCTCAACAGGTACTGGAGCTGGCGGAATCCATTGAAAAGCACTATCCGCATCTTCGTCGTGCTGCAACGTACTACCGCAGCGTCGCAACAGGGGTCAGGCAGGAGGAATACCCCAGACTGGAATTCATAAGAAACGGACCGAGACCTCGAGGAATCTTGGTTTGGAATCCGGTTGTTTAGATGTGGTAAGACTGCTTCCACTACTATCTATTGAACTTTCAGTCTAACTCAGGAATGATGAACGTCCAGCTTGCACCTCCGCACCGCCACGAAGCTTTCCACCTCAGGGTGGCATTCCGGAGGAGGTAAGATGTGCTGGCCGAGTCTGGTTTCTCTGCGCACACCAGATCGCATGGCGAAGGCGAACATGGTCAAGACGAGTTTCAAGGATGTAACTCGACAAACTTGAGTTCAACACGAACTTCAAGGATGCAGTGACGTACTTTGTGCCGCGATAAGACAGAGAAGTGTCCCATCCGTGCAGTTCGTGTCGTGTGCCCTGACCTGAATCTGCCCCTGCACTTAACTTCTCGTGATTGCTCAGCATTTGGCTAGTCCTGAAAGCACGGATAGCCCGGTTCTGACGAAACGTAGCAAGAATGGCGACGAATGACACGGACACGCCGGAGATGCCGGCCGTTATGCAGAAGATTCATGCACAGTTCGAGGTTATGCTGAGGAAAGGAAACATCGGGCAACAAGTTGCAGACCGCATGACAAAAGACAGCATGAAAGAGGCTCGGGCAAAACCAGTGTCGCACTTTTGCAGTGGATAACATTGTCGTGTGACCCCTTGACAGGCCATCAACAACTTAGTCATGACGCAGCCGGCGACCACGGAGCAGAGAGTTATCACCTGCGTCCCTTTAGAGAACACTGAGGGTTGGCTTCCCTTGTCGGCGTTCATGTTTGATCACAACATGAAGAACGGGCTTCATGCAGCAAACGTACAAACAAAAACGCACTTCTTGGAGTTTCTGTTGCGTGGCTACCGCCCCAGCGAGTCAGTGGACGTGAAGTTTCCTCACTGCCAAAGTGCCTAGTCTGCAGCGATGATGTAGCACAGGAACTTCAAGTTCAATGCCCCTGACAATAAATAGTAAATCCAGAGGTGATCGATCTTTCAGCGAGCACGGAGACGACTTTGCTGTCGGTGTTACGGACGGACAAACGAAGTTGACGATCATGCAAGCCATTGTCTGCATTGTTTACCACCTGGAATTGACAGACGAAGAACTGCACGACGCACAACTCGTGTTCACCCTGAACTCGTTCCGTTACATCAGATGCAGCTTCTCCTACCACGCAAATCCCGCTGAGTATCACTACCAGGCACTTCGCTGCTTGGCCGCACATGCACTCATGTTGAGCATCGCAATGTGAGTTTCATAAATTCAAACTCCGCAGAAATCAGTGTTCCGTTGAGGCAATGGTTATCTTACTGCAGAGAAGCAAGCACCGAGTCCGCTGGTCTTGGCTGCAGAAATGGCAGCCGCAATCGAAATTGAACAGAATCAGGGAGGAAGATCCAAGAAGGCGCCCCTCCGGGATGCTCTCGGCGCTGCGGTTGCCAACTATAACAAGAGAGTCACTGTATCCAAACACAAAATCAACACCGGACGGAAGAACCTGATTATGAATCTGCTGCTCGGCTTTTCTCTTGTGTAACAGCCCGCAGTGCAACCTCTCCGCTCTACTGGTTCAACACCATCCACCACATCTGAGGCTCAGATCGACAGCCGAATTCAGAGAAATCATCCGAGCTCACTACGACGACTACAAGCATGAAGTCTCAGGATTGGCGCAACCCTAATCAACCCTTAAGCCTTGCCTCAACCCTGAACCGCTTCAGCTTGTGTTTTCCTGAGCGGTCTTTTGACAGGTATGCCGATCGACGTACTGGCAGCTGATTGGTGGCTGCCAAATCAACAGAGGCAGGTTCAACGCTTCAGGCAGAGTGAGCTATGGGGGTCCATCATGCAAACAACGGACGGATCTGCGAGCGCGTGGGCGACACGTGTCATCAAGGACGTCATATTGTTCAGTTAGCAATATGACACAAATGAAACAGTGGTATAAATTCATTCGTATCATGGCCAGGACTTCAATCGCGAGGTGACCACGAGATCCAGCACCAAAGCCAAGGCCGTACTGTTCCACAGAGTTCAATTATTGGGTTTGCTTCGATGAGCGTGTCGTAATGTGCACATGATGTAGCTTGGCAGAAAGCAGCACAACTCTCCGACGAGAAGCAGATGGAGCTTCACGACATCGTCTTGCTGTGGTTGTACATTTTGCCGAAGTTGCAGAAAATGTTCCCAACGGAGACAGTTGTGCAGCAGCAGGAAATGTTCGACCGCGGGCTGCCCGGCAGTTTGGTTTCCTTTAATTATTATCCGATTTGGTTTGGTTTCCTTGAACTATTACCCGATTTGGTTTGGTTTCCTTGAATTTATAAATGTTTGGCGATGGTTTCCTTGAATTTATATATGTTTGGCGATGGCTTCCTTGAATTTATATATGTTTGGCGATGGCTTCCTGGAATTTACAGAAAATCAAGGAAACCATTTGGCCGGACAGAATCAATCACAATTTGGAAGTTGGCTCACGGCCGAAAGTGTGATTGGTTTTCTGGAAAATCGATCGCGTTTTGATATTGCAAAAATGAATCGATCACGTTTTGGCCAACGGCCCAACACCGAGATTGTGATTGATCATTTTTTGCAATATATAATTGTGATTGGTTTTCTGGAAAATCGATCGCGTTTTCGAAGTTGGCCCAAGACGGAAAATGTGATTGATTTTTTAAGTTTTTGTTTGTGTTTCCCTGATTCGGATTTGGATTTGGTTTGGTTTCCTTGAACTTTACCAGATTTGGTTTGGTTTCCTTGAATTTATATATGTTTGGAGATCGCTTCCTTGATATATTCAACATCAATTAGGCTTGGATTCACTCCATGTGCTGTGGAATGGAGGTGCCGCAAATACCTTCCAAGTTGAAAAACAACTTCGGATATTAAATCATGAAAGCAAACCAGTCAATTCCGGCAGGGTGGATCAGCAAAGTTAAAGATAACACTGAGGCTCCTGGACAACGAGCTCGCAGCATCCATTAAGTCGGCATCGAACGGATTCAGCTGGGAGAGGCTGCCCTTCGTTCTCGAGGCATGAGGGAGACCCGTAAAAGGGAACCCTTCTAAACCTTGCTTCTGGCTCCAGTCTTTGGTATAAGTTCTTTTTTCATTATTGCCGTTTCCCCTTAAACCAAACTCTCAGGCCAAGGGGTGTGTGGTCAATGACTTCATCGCCCAATCGCAGTGTCGCACGACTCGAGCGTTGGAGAAGGCAAACAAAGCCGCCTTTACCTCGTGGAAGGAATTAGTTCTGTCGGACGAAGCCCAATACGAACAGGATTCATTGCAGTCACTTGATTGAATGCATCAGCAATTGCGTGAGAGTCCAGGGTCTAGCTCGTACGCACGGTGTGCACCTGAGGCGGACCGCAGACATGGAGAAGGCGAGGAACAACATCGTGGAGCAGATGGAGGACACGAGCCGAATGTATACAGGAATCCGCTTAACAAAGCCTCTAGTTAGGTCTGAAGTCAATTTGTTGCAGGAGGCGCACGACCGAGCATGGAAGAAAGTAGGCTTGTACATGACGGACAATCTGCGCTTGTTCCACACCACTACGCGTGACATGGAGAGCACGGTATTGCCCTCGGTCCAGACATACATCAGGCAGGAAGCTGCCAACATAAATGTCGTGTGGTGCTCACTGCCGACTGCGGGAATCGTGACTGCAACGAAAACAAGTGGCATCCTCACGGCGATCACGAACATATTGGCCTCCAGCCCTACGAACAGCATGGCAATTGTGGTGTTGCCCAATCGTGCGCAGAATTTGCTCACCGAGAGGCAATGCGGAGTTTGGGTTCATCTTCATCATCATGATGTAAGTAGTATATGTGTTTTCTTTTCTGTCAGGTTAAACGAAGCGACCAAGGAGGACTTCGCCAAGAAGGAAGAAAGTGAGGAGGAAGCAGACGTGGACATGGACGCAGAGCAGAACGACGACGACGACATGGAGGAGGAAAACGAAGACGATGAGAAGGACGAAAAACAAGGAAAAGTCGACAAAGAATCGAACGTACGCAAGGTTCGCTTCATGTGGGCGATCCTTGGTCTGAACATGCATTGCACTTTTTGGAGCTGCTGACCAAATTGCTCGATAGGATGAAAGAGTTTTGTGTGTGCCGACAGGAAGACTGTGTGATTGTAAGTAAGTATACGTGAGCGGGTTCAAGAATCTAAAGAGGATTCCCTTAGCAGTTAGTCCATGAGAAGTGAGAAATTCATTCCAGGCAGTCTTTGATGCAGAAGGATAGGAACCTGACCGTCAAAGACATCACATGGATCTTCGAGAAGGCTGCTTTCATGCATTTTCGCGATCATGGAATTGAATCCAAAAAACCACTGTTGAACCGAGGATTCAGTGTACGGGAAGCGCTCCGGGACTTTGGACCCGGGCCTGCATTTTTGGATCGCGGGGGGTGGGGGTATAGGCCTGCCGCTACCCCATGTGATATCATCAGTTTGCAAACCAAGGCTGGCCTCGCAATTCTCGTGAAGGGAAGCGGAAGCGTCTTCAGGAACATGCCGGGCTTCAAGAGCGGAACAATTTACGACGTAGAGATGCTACCAAGGAACGACTTCAACTCGCCGGAGGCAGGATGTTCCAGAAACTTCGCAATCCAGTTATGAAATCTTTCTCTGAATTAAACCCGATTGTCGCAGGCGAAGTCCGAGCTGCCACATCTAGGAAGAAAGCTCACCGACGTACAAGAACTCAAGCAAGAGGCAGGAGGAACAAGCTTGGTACGTCAGACGTTGAAGTCAATGGTTCCAACGAACGCGAAAAGCGTGATGCTGGTGGACTTGCATGGATACGACATTTGGCCAGGACTTGCGGTGATCGAGGAGAACTGCCACGCATCCGACCGAACCATGACAATGGCATCTATAGTGTGGGATAGAAATGCTTGGTTAGACGAAAAACTGGCCAACCACGTATTCCAATCTGCTAGGAAAGGAAAACTGGCCTTGCCGGGGTGGCCGGACTTTCAAGGACTTGTGCAGAGGATGCAGGCCCTCACGGACACGGAGCAGACGCAAGGCCTCTCCCTTCAGGTATCCGTCGTTTTGCAGTCACCAAGACGTCTCCTCCTGCTTGCAAGCCTTGCAGAGAAATTCCTCAACATGGACGCGGAGATCGCAGAGGAAGCTCAAAGCATCATCCAGGCACACAACAAGAAGTACAACGCAGAGGAAACCGACATTGACTTTCTGTACACAGAGCAGCATCCTGGCTTTAATAGTCAGTCAGACTGCCTTGCAGCCCTGAGAGTTCGGGATAGTGTGTGCAGCCCAGGCAAACAAGTACGATGGATGTCAACAAGAATCTTCAGTTTGACAGCACCGAGGAAGATGTCGCCAAGCTGCCGAATCCCGTCAAGCTTGACATGAGTGGGCAGGCTACATGGATTGCCTCCGAAGGCAACCTCTTCCTACAGGTGACCGGGAATGAGAATTTCCAGGCTTTAAGGAACCGAGAAGTGTGACTCGTTAGAAAATAGTTAACCATGTCTTGTTCGACACGTCGACTT
>CAJNDT010001696.1:17500-45047 GCA_905221615.1 Symbiodinium sp. CCMP2592 | reverse complement strand
GGAAACGAACATGAAACAATGCAGAGGCACTGCATGCACGGAAGATGGCTTCGAAATGATAGTCACAAGATACAGAAAGGGCATGTAGGAATCCACAAAAGCTCGAAGTTTAGCATGTCGACAATTTAGAATCTACCCAAATAACAGCCACCGGCTTGCGCCCGTGTATGCCGAGTACATCGGGCCTTGGATGGGCGGCTAAGTTAACAAGTCGAGAAACAGCAGTGGCTTTCTGTATGGGTGCTCCAGAGAAAACAGACAACCCCTGCTTGTTCGTCGATTGTGCTCCAACCTGGATATTTTTGGAGATGCCGGGGCACGAAAATGCTGGAATTGGTGCTCGCATTCGGAGACAGAGTTTTGTCCGCAGCATGCTTGAATCGCACTCGCAGCTGCTGTATCTTGTTTGCAAAGCCCTAAACCCTAAACCCTCGCCGGCTTTACGGGTTTAGGGTTTAAGGGTTTTAAGGTTTAAGGGTTTAGGGCTTAAGGTCTAGAGGCTTAGAGCTTAGGGGTTTAGGAGGTCTTCTTCAAATATGACCTCTGGCGGTTCAGTCTCAGCACAATCCAGTATAATATGAAAATAACACGATACAAGATAAAAACGACAAAGTTGTAGGTGGGAAACTGATAGCACTTCCTGGCCTTAGCCTCAGGCTTCCCTCTGGCCACCAGCCTGGCACGCGAGGGCTCAGAGTTTAGGGCCCGAGGACATGATAAGGGTCTGCCTCAATAGCACCTCCTTATCCCCAAACCCCCAACCCGAAATGGGAGTTTCGGAAAATGGGGGAACCTAATATAGTACTCTAAATAGAAGGATCCTTATTACAAGGACCCCAAAATAAGGTACCACTTTTTTCGTGAACTCCCAAATCCCTAAACTCTTAAACCCCAAACCTAGATCTCCGACCCCCAAACCCTTTACCTTTAATTCTGGCCTAGCCTTCAGTAGCAGGTCTAGCACTTCTTGCTGTCCGTTGTGGGCTGCGACATCGGCCAGAGTCTCTCCCTTGTAATTGGCGACATTGGGATTCTCCTGGCGAGCCCTTCTTGCAACGAAAATATTATTTATTATGGCATACTATACCATGTAATATGACAAACCCAAACCCAATCAAACATATCACACCACACTATGAGGTTATGTAGTAAATGATACAATATGGTGGAGTATGATATAATATGATATAGAGTGGCATAATGTTGTAAAGTAGAATACAGTACAATATAATCAAACACAGTGTTATGGTAAATAATATATCGTAATAATATACATTACATACGATAATATTATATAATATCCTATGTAATACCTCATCCAAGAGGACTTCGAAAAAGGGTTGGACGCATGGGGGAGTGTGAGGTTAAAGAGCGACCCGGCCTGATAGTTCAGGAAGCGCAGGGCATCCACATGGCCAAATCTTGCAGCATAGTGAAGTGGTGTATCTCCGTGGTAGTCCCTTGCGTCGAGAGGAGCACCGGCCTGGCACTCACGCAAGGCCCACGAAGAACCCTGACTCAAAATTGCGAAGGGCTCCCCGAAGTCTCAGACTCTATACGCACCCATACCAAGCCGGAAGCTGCGACTAGGACCGGCCGCTGAGGCTGAGCCTGAACGAGTGCTTCCAAGGTCTTCCAATGGTTTTCCAGAGCCGCCACATGAGCCTAAGCTCCCCGGTAGATATAAGGGGTTTAGGCTTTAGGGGTTTAGGGATGTTTAGGGTTTAGGGGTTAGGGGTTTAGGGATGCTTAGGGTTTAGGGTTGTTCCTACTATCTCGCTTTATTACAGGAGCCCACAAGGAAAAGGGCAAAAGGCTACTACTGGAGAACCGGAGCTGGCGTCCGACCTGCCCAGTCCGTTTTGGATAAAACAGCCTGGGGATCCAAAATTCGGATAAAACAGCCTTGGGATCCACAAACCTATTGCTTTAGGGGGGTTATACCCTATAAGTAAGGGGTCATAAGCTTTATTTCGTAGGGTTTGGGGATACAGGAACAGCCTGGGATAGGTGGGGAATCTCCGCCCAATCGTCGTGTAGTGCCGCGCTGTGCCCCTCCGTCCATCTATGGACGGTTAAGTTCACCCCGAGGGCGATGAGCTTCTCGATGGAGCCCGGCGTCGCTGGAGCCTGGCGCAAGGACGAACGCCAAGTGACCCCATGCGCCGGTTTGCGAGCAAATTCCACTTATTTTTCAGCGCAGGGAGACTGTGGCACCATCCCTGAAATGAGAAACAGGTCTGCCTCAATTCCACTCGGAGGGCATCGGGGACTTCGAATCCCTTTTTTGCAAACCCCTTAACCCCTAATCCCTGAGCCTTAACCCCAAGGAACCTACCTTTTTAAGGTCTTATATAGGAATCATATTAGGGAACCCTAAAAAAGGTAGGTTCCTCAGGGTCCAGGTAAGCCTTAACCCCAGAAGCCCCGGAGGGCCGGCTCGGGGGATGTGAGGTCACGGAGCACCCAAACATACTTGGAGGATCATGGGACTTAGTAAGCATCGTTATAAGTACCTTCATTGGGCTTTTTAGTAGTTATAAGTATAGTTACCTTAAGGTTAGATGTAGTTATAAGTATAGTTACCTTAATAGTTAACCCTGCTTACTAAGTCCCATGATCCTCCAAACATACCCAACTATACTCATAACTACTTAGAACCCCAATTAAGGTACTTATAATTAATAAAATAGTAACCCTAGTTACTAAGTCCCATGATCCTCCAAGCATACCCAACTATACTCATAACTACTTAGAACCCCAATTAAGGTACTTATAACCCTAGTTAGTAAGTCCCATGATCCTCCAAGCATACCCAACTATACTCATAACTACTTAGAACCCCAATTAAGGTACTTATAACCATACTTGCTAAGTCCCATGATCCTCCAAGCATAACCTAAGGCGCCTGGATCAGGAAGAGCTGCTCTGGGGTTTCTCCGCGCTTGTCAGCTTCCTTCATATCTGCTCCGGCCTCGCTCACTTGCATCTGAATGCAACTTAATGATTAGAATGGGGTTTGGGGGGGCATACTATACTGTAATTGTAAAAAGGAACCCCCAAAACCCTGTTGAAGTTGTCGAGTTTAGGGTTTCGGCGCTCACACTCGGACAATCCAGGCGAGGCATATGGTTCGGAGTCTGCAAAGTGAGACAACACTAAGAGGCTTCGTCACGAGGCCTACAACAGCAAAGTATACTAACACATAAAGTAACTGTGCTTGTCGACGCAGCCTCTCCCCGAAATCCCTGGATCTGGAAGCAACAAACAAACTGAGATTTCGGGGCAGGAAAGCGGACAGATCGATCAAGGGCGGGAGAGGGAGAATGAGGATCCATAGTCCAATGAGAATACTGAGCCGGGGCGACTCGGGCGTAACGATCTGTGTAGGAACATGCTCACTATGCTCCGTCGTCAGCATGTTACCGACTTGATGAATTACAAATGCGGGATCAAGTTACATCAACTGTGAAACCTTGGAATATGTGGAGCTACTTCTGGTCTACTTGCACGCACCATGTGGGGCCTCAACCAAGACTCGCTAGAGCTTATACAATGTGCCTAATCATGGGGGCCAACTGGGGTTTAGGGTTTAGGGACAAGCCTACTCTACAGAACCCGATAATTCGGTAATTCTTAAGACAAAGGCTACGACGTCCCTGGCTGCTCCGACGGTGGCCTGGCGGAGCAGTTCCAGAGCGGCCGCCCTCCCGTTCGCTGCTGCCACATGAGCCGGAGTCTGACCCTTCTTGTCCCTCACCTTGATGTTGGCGCGAGCCTCACAGGCGATGGTGTGGCCTTCCCTTATAAATATCATTCTCCATGTGCCATTGTAGTGGGTACTTAGGCCTTATAAAGGGATCCCCATACTTCAAGGACGAAGTGCCTACAGTCTGGGTACATGGAGCCTTTGGGCTTGGGGTGGCCGAGAGAGAAGCGAGCATTGGAGCCTCCAGGAGGAACCGAAGCACCGTTTCGCGGCCGGTCGAAGCCGCTAAGTGTGCCGGGGTTTGTCCGCCGAAATCTTGCGCCGCCAGGTCAGCGTTCGCCTCGAGCGCTCAGCGCGAAGCACGGGTATCAGGTTTGTTCAAGGCACCCCTAGGACCCTTGGGTTGATCATGTCACGAAACCCCTCGACAAACCAATAAACAATCTCAAGAGACATCCTGCTGGTGTGGCAGGATTTCAAGATCCTTGTTGGAGATCGTACGGCCGCGGAATGCAAGGTTCTTGAGTTGAGATTGTCATGAACTACGCTGTCGTCGAGGAACTACGGACTACGGAGTACGCTTCAATTGAACGGGTTGGCGTATGCAGACCACAGGACCAGATGGAAAGGAGGGCTTGGGGTTTCTTCATTACCTTTGATTGGTTCTTGAGGCTGTTGTCCAGCCAGAAGACGTCCGGGGTCCTGAATGTGTGCATTGAGGGCGTGCTCTCTTTGTCGAGCAAGGCTCCCCAGTCCCCCCAGAGAAGCTTTAGGGAATCACAACACCCTGTCCGACGTAAAGCCCCAAAACCTTACCCTACAGTGGAAGCCAGTGATGTCCTACCTCTCCCAACTCCTCCTTCCGTGATATGGTAGCGACCAAGTGGGACTTTTGCCGTTGTGCTCATGTCGTGGTAACACTAAACCATCCTCTAATCCAGAGTCTTACGTTGCGTAGAGTCAGCGGCGTCCCTGCATCCCACACAGCACCAGCTTTTCGAATTTAGGCCTGCGAGCTCATTAATTACTTGGGTTAGGGAAGGTGCTTCCAAACATTTTCGCCGGAAGGAGCCAGAATGACATGAGTAGTAAGTAGTGGTAAGCAGCAGCCAGTATAGTAGTAAACAGTAGTTAGTCTTAGTTGCGGAGTTCACAAGCCCCCAAAAGCGTACACTTTTAGTTTTGTAGTTGGTAAGATTACCCGAAAAAGTGTAAAGTGTATCCACTCAGCTACGAAGTAGTAGTGAGTTTTTCAGCCAGCAGGTAGCAGCTAAACCCTAAACCCAAGCTCAGGCTGCTCTGAGAGGTAAGGCCTCGCGCAGGACCTCTAGCACGGCCATATCCCCGTGTTCGGCTGCGAGGTGTGCCGGGGTGGTGTCCCAGTTATCCGGCGGATTGATGTCGACGCCCGCCTTTCGAGGCGAAAGCCACTAAAGGAGGGAGCTGCTCAAAGCCCTTTTGAAGCACGGATTTTGAGTGTATGCCGGCAGCCATGCCCAGGGGACATGTGCGGTTATTCATCACCAAACTTTCCACTTCTGAGTACAGCTTGAAATTTGCTCGCTTCAATCTTACAAACAGAAACCATTGAGCAGCCCTAAACCCTAAACCCCCGCCTAAACCCTAAAACCCCAGCCTCGTGGAGGAACCTTAGCACCGCCGCGTGGCCGTTCTGTGCGGCGTAGTGCGCCAGGCTTTGTTCTCGTCCGTTGCGAGCAGCCAAATTCGCTCCGGCCTCGTTAGTTTCAGACACTGTAGGGTTTAGGGGTTTAAGTAGGGTTTATATATATATATATATATATATATATAAGTATACATCTATAAATATATAAATGTACATATAAATAAACAAGCAAATAAATAAACAAATAAATAAATAAATGTATATATATATATATATATACATATATATATATATATATATATCTATATATATATATATATATATATATATATAGGGTTTGGGGCTTTAGGGGTTTAGGGTCGAGGAGCTTAGGGGTTTGGGGTTTTAAGGTTTCTCGAAGTTGTGTTGGGTTTGGGTTGCGGGGTTTTTGGCGGGTTTCGAGCCATGCCCTTTGCCCACCCCCCTCTGCCCCCTGCGCAGTGCAGGGGCCCCCTGGTCCTTAAGGCTCGCTTGCTGAGCTTTGTCGTCTTTTTGGCAGTTGTTGTGTTTTCCGGTATAGCGTTTTGTCATTTTGCCTGCCCTGCCTTTGCGCTGGCCCCCACCTACCCCCCTTGCCGGAGTTAATTGCCTGCCTTCATCACGCATCTAGGCGTTTAGGGTCTATAGCGTGACATCAGGGTTTAGGGCCAAGAGATTTTGGGCCGCGTTCAGGGGCAAAGGCACTGCTCCGACTCTATGTCTTGTAAGCCACACCAAACCGAAAGCAGCGACGGCGAGGCCTTGCGGAGCACCTGCAGCGCCGCAACATCCCCACATCGGGCTGCCAAATGGGCCGGGGTCTGAAACGACCGGTCCGTCGCATCGACTTCAATACCCGCCTCACACCACGGGTGCGGGGTCGGGGTGTAAAGTGGCCTTGGCGGCTCAGAGGAAAGCCCAAGCGGCTCAGACGAGCCTCGCAGAGGAACTTCAGTGCCGCTGCGTGTCCTTCCCATTGTGCGGCGAAATGCGCCGGGGTCCACAGCCGCCCCCGATCGTCCACGACGGCCCCCAAATCGGCCCCGGCCTCGCAAAATCGAAAGCAGGGCGGCCCCTGAGCCAGATGCAGCTAGATACAGGTGTTGGGGTGCTTAGGGTTTATGGGATATATACCTTAACTTATAGGCTTCCAGTTCTTCCAAAAATTCTGAGAGCATCTCTGCGCCTTGCGGTATGCCGCGAGCGCCGACACGTCACCCTGCTCGGCGGCCTCTCTCCTTGGCTGACTTCTGAACCCCTCCTAAAAACAGTTATAGACTTGTATCCTCCGTGTTATAGTTCATATCCGAAACCCCAAAACCTAAGTCCCAAAAGTTAAAATCCTAAGCGCTACCCTAAACCCAAAACTCTAAATCCCAAAAGTTAAAGTCCTAAGAGCCAACCAGAAGAACGCCGAGTCTCACGTTGCTCGGAGAGGGAGCCTGCGGCTGATCCGTCTCCCTTTTTGGGGTTCTTCTTAAGGGATTTCAGTTAAGTTACCATATAGAATAGCCACATTGCTAAGGGATTTCATTTAAGTTGCCATGATTTGAGTGACTTCTGGATTCTTCTTAAGGGATTAAGCTACGAAGCCCAAAACAGAAAAGCATGGGAGAAATACAGCCAGTATACTATCGTATGTGCTTGATCTTGGCACTGAAAAGCTGAGCAGAAGCTTCGGCAGTAGGAGTCGTTCGGTGTGTCAAACGACTTCTGCGGCTTCAGGGATGTGGTTCTTCGGCTATGAGTTCTTAGTATTGCGAAGTCTGTTTTCGTGCGGCTCCGTCTTCGACTCGCAAAGCGGATCCGGGAGGTGTCGCACGATATGCCATCGCCAAGACGACAAGTGAAGGAGATTACTCCAACGAGATTTCTTTGATGGTGTGCCTCTCTGCCGTCCAAAACCTCAAGCCACTCCTAAACCCTAAACCCTATCTGCCGTCCAAAACCTCAAGCCACTCCACAAGACGGTGCTTTCTGACGTCGACCACATGAGAAACCAGCAACCCGAATAGGCAGCTTCGCTTTAGGGTTTAGGATTTAGGCTTTAGGGGTTTTGGGGCTTAGGGTTTAGGGTTTAGGCTTGCGGCTTTAGGGTTTAAAGGGCTTAGGGCTTAGGGGTTTAGGGCTGCCTGATCAGGCACTGTCCACGGAGCTTCTGGAGTCCAGTTGGCATTTCAGGCTTGGGATTCAAGGGGTGGGTGCCTTTTTCCCCACCGAAGCCTCGACTGCTTCGGTAGTCGTCGTGGTGGCTGAGGCGGTGATGTCGTCGGCTACCTGACAGCTTCCCGAAGTCGACTGGTCTAGCCAAGCTGGAAGTGAGGAGTATGCTGCGGAGGCGGGCTCTCTTCAACTGTCCTCCCCAAAACAGTATGTGCACTAAGACTTGGGGGTTCGGACGTTCACGAGCTTACAGAAGAGCATGCGAAGGATTTTAAACATGCAAGTTATTGAACGACGCATTGAAAAAAGCAACATGTCAAACCACATGGAGGACTGAACATGTACACAGTAGACTGAGCGCTCGGGCGCTCTTATCCTAAGCCGCTGAAAGGACTGCCCTCCTCGCGCAGAATCTGCTCTCCATCGACTCTGAAAACCTGCGACACCCGCCGGGCGCAGCCCCAAACTGATCCACCGCCATCAGACCTGTGGCACGAGCCTTAAGCATCCATATCCTACGCAATGGAGAAGGGGATGTTCCTCAACGTGGGAGGCGGAAAGAATTCACAAAAGAAGCGCCCATGCTTCAAAGGGGAAAAGGAGGGACCCTTAATGGGGACCCCTCCCCTATAATGGGCTATATAATGGGTATATAGTGGCTTTTTTTTTAAGGGTGTATTGCCTAGGGGTCCTTATAAAGGGTCCCTCCTGTTGCCCTTGGAATGCTGGCTCGACCCCCAATCATGATCCATACTTTGACTGTACTCTCCCTGGCCTGCAGCATTGCCATGTTCCCCTGCATATGTGCCTGCCATGGCGTGGAAACAACGTGGAGTTGAGATTGGCAGGGATAGCCTTGCAGGAAGGTAAGGCATTGGTTTAAGACTTCTAAGTTTAGGCTTTGGAGACTCTGTGGGTTTTGCAGAGGCTTTTGACTCCCTGGGTAAGGGGGAACGCTTGAACCAGATCAACAACTCCCTTCTCGCTAGCTTCCGGCTTTTTGTTCCCGTGTCTCTTCCTTCGCTGATAGCACCGAATCATCACAAAAGGCCGCCAGAATTCGACTCTGCACCGTCAGCTCAACCCCCGGGAGGATCCCAAAAAAGCAAATCACCTATTCATTTGGGACCCTATACTACGACGGCGTTTGCAGGAACCCCTTAATCAATCCTCCCGAAACCCTAAACCCTAAATCCTAAACCCTAAGACCCTAAACCCTAAGCCCCTAAACCCCTAAACCCTAAGCCCCTAAACCTCTGAAACTTAAACCCAGGGGTCTGGGAAGACCAGCTCTTAGGATAGTAATCCGTATAGACCCCTGTAACAGGAACCCTTAAAGGAACCCTTTTCTACCCATTTAAAGGAACCCTAATCTCTTAGGATCCAACCCGCTTGCCGGCCGCCAGGGCCAGGGTGGCCAGCAAGACCAAGGCAGCCTCGTCAAGGGCTTAGGGTTTATGATTTAGGGTTTAGGATTTAGGTTTAAGGGTTTAAGGGTTTAGGGTTTAGTTTGTGCCTCCTGCATGGCTGAGTACACGAACCGTTAGGGTTTAGGGCTTGGGGTTTAGGGTTTAGCTACTATACCATGAAGGTTTGGGGGTTTAAGGCTTCGGGAGGCCTCGATGATTAGTCTAGGGTTTGGGGTTCTTGGCTGTAATATTCTATACGCCAAGACCCTATTCTAACGATGAAGGCCCTATCGTAGCGTGCTTTGGCTAAGAGCTCAGCGAGATGTCCTCCCAGAAAACCTGAAACCTGAGGCATAGGAGCCGCAACGAAAAGCTTGGAACTGTAGGGGCCTTGATGCTTCGAATAGGGTTTTGGGGCCACTATGCTATATTAACTATAAGGAACCACCAAAATAGTATAGGTACTTATTTGAGCCCCTGTATGATTCGGCATTTGACACAGAATCTCACCTTAAACAAACCCGGGAGCCTCAAGCACAAGATGTTCATCGGCTTTGTCGGTTTGTGTTGTTCAGCCCTTCCGCCTTGGGTTTTCCCGAGTGTGCAAAGAAGGGTCACAACCAACAGGGGCTAAGCTATCTAGGCTTGAACAGCTGGCCTGCTATCCCGACCATACCTTCGGGTGGGAATGCCAAGAGAACGAGGAAAAACTAGCAAGATCGATTCTTGAGAGCCTAAACTTAGTCGAACCCGTCCAAAGACGTGCCGGGCCGAATCAAGCAAACTGAGGGTCCCAGACTGCTTCTGAATGCAGGGTCCTGAATGGATCGGCAGTCTCAGCCCGCGGCCGGCATTTCGCTTGTAGACTTCGTGGTTGGCAAACAACTTTGCACTTGAAAGATGCTGCGGGGGCAAGCAGCAGTCGCTCCTCCAACAGAGTCTCCGAGGCTGAAGGTAATATAGGGGCCTTAATAATTAGAATAGGGTTTTGGGGCCCATTATGCTATACTTATAATAAAGAACCCCCCAAAACATTATTGGTATTTATTTAAGCCCCTGCAGTAGAGCTTCAAACGAGCTCGTTGCAAGGCCAACTGCCAACGTAAATCAACAACAGCGGGATTTAGGATTTATAGGGTTTGGGGTTTAGGGGATTTATCCTCTGCCGGCTTCTTCTCTAGCTCGCTGCTGGAAGGTGATGGAAGAGCTTGGGACGAAATGACATCAAAGCAGGGTACGAGCTTCTCTCTTGCACAGACGATGCTCCAAATAAATTTCCTTGATATATTCATGTAGAAACGCTCTCAGGTCCTCTTGAACATGACTTGAATATTTGATCAATTCCAAGTTGAATCGATCTGTGACACATCTCGGCAAGACCCCACCACCATCGAGATACTTTCGCTGGCCAAACCGATATCAGATGATATCAGGCAACTGTTGTTGCTTAGATGTCAAGAACTAATCGGGCATTTTTTGTCTTTGCATGGAACTTTGCCCACTCTGGCCCCCTAAGGCCTAAGCCAGCGCATCACTCGTGCGAGATGCTGTCAAGGTGTTGCTGTAATGCCTCGCAGACAGGATCGAACTTCAAGCCTACACTCTCTACACTTTAGGGTTTAAGGTTTAGCATTGTTTTTCTAGCTCCCAACGGGAAAGCCAAAGTCGGACTCGCCCCTGCCCCACCTCCCAAGTGCCTTTGCAAACAATGTGTGGGTTTTAGTGAATTCGATAGGGTGTGGGGGTCGACTGCATTTATCGTGTAACAAGGAACCCTAGGAGTAGTATCGCGGATGATTCTCTCAGGCTTCTATATTGGACTAATCATCGCGAAAGAAAGTGTTCAGTCCCCTGTGCAATCAACGTCTGCAAAACCTGGGAGTTTAGGGGGAATACAAGGGCCGTAATAGTTTACAGCTGGGGTGTACTATTCGATACTTGCTCAGGAAACCTTACAAATGCAACGGCTACTGTAATTTATTCAGGCCTGCAGTAGACAGATTGAGATCCTAAACCCCCAAAATCATCCAAACCTCAGCAACCCCAAATCCTAAAGGAACTCGCCCCTTTTTTATGGTTAGTCAAGAACTTCAACACCAAAAGGCCTGAAGCCCTAGACGCAAGAATCCTGAGTCCTACACCCTGAATCCCAAAGACACCCGAAGCCCAATCCTAGGTGTCGATTTCAACAGTCCCACAATGGTTTATACTTAGGGCTCTATATTGAAGAATAGGGGAACTCAACATTATCCCCAACCCATTTCTAGAATCCCACACGCGGGTTTTAGGGTTGGGGATTGTTTGCCGGGTTGCGTCGGCAGCGGTGGGCTGATGAGCTTCTCCGGAACTAGGCTGTCCTTGGAGAAACATAGCCAGCTAGGGTGCTTAGTGGAACATAAGGGCCTTAATAATACTATTTTGGGGTTTAGGGCTCAGGGATGCGAGCGCGTCAGTAAAGTCAAATCACGCAAACCCTAACATCTCAAGGAGGAATCTGCCATGGATCACTCTCCAACTGCACCAGGGACAGTCAAAATCCAGAACCCAGAGTGCCCTGCTAGAATAGTAACCTTCATATTGACCCTTTATGGACCCCTTACAAGAGTACAGGTCTTCAGTCGCCTTTGAGAACATACGGCTGATTTCAAGAAAGACATGAACACCGGCCACCTGGAGCTGGCTCTGTAAATTCGGGAACCCAAGGTCGCCAAGTAGTAGGGCACCCATGTAAAAGGAACCCATATCTAGAGAAGTACCCATGTGCATCTATGTACAAATGTCCACAGGCACATGATCGAGTCACTGAGTGGTAGGATCCTTATCACAAGGACAGGACCCTCAAAGAACGATGCAACCCCCTGTTGTTTGAGTAGACACCTGGTGGCATTCCGCACATTGCTGATCATCAATACCTAGGTGCCACTGCAAAGTCGACGTCCTCAGGATCCGCGGCTGAGCCATCCTTTCCAAAAAGTTCGAAGCTCATAAACTTCTTTTTGAACGAGGTCTCTCTGAAGTGCCCCCGAGACCCTACAGCCAGCACGGCACCGAGACTCGGGAGTAGGGCTTGAAGATGTCGGGGCCTTATTGTTTGGGATTTGGGATTAGTGCAAGGGTTCGGTTTAGCAGGGGTTTACCCCAAAGTCACCCTTTCTTCAAGCACCTGCTCTGCTCTGACATCAGGATCCCTCTTGTAATCCTTCTCCCGAGAAGGGATTGAGTGATCACGGGCGTACATTATGCCTTCATTTGCTTTTAAACTACTGTGTCGAGGGCAGCTTCCTATTTCGAGTTGGGTCGAGGGTGTCAACTTGAGAGCTGCGCCTCACACCCCCAAACACCAAAAGGCCCTCAAACCTCAAGACAGACTTAAACTGTAAACTAACGCCTACGCCTGCCAGGACTCTCAGGGTGGGTACCCGTAACACAAACCCTTTTGCATCCAGGCCTCTTCAAACTACCGAGTACACCTAAAACCTCGAACTCAAAGCCCTCACAAAATTCCTACTCAACCTCTGCAAGCAAATACTAATCCTTGAATGAAGCCCTTAATGGATGCTAAAGGTGCCATGAAAAACCCTTTAAGGAGCCCTAGAGAGCTATGACCCTAAACCCCTAAACCCCTTTTTCCTAAACCCCTAAACCAGGACAGCTATGGACCTGAGCCTCGACGACTTGGTGGGTGAAGTGCGTCAGCATGCGATTTGCATACGCCTTCGGCGGAATCGTTGCCTGTCAGAAAGGGTTGAGGGCTGTACACTGTACAAGTAGGAGTTGAATTTCGGGTCTTGAGCGTTTAAGGGTGGGAGGGGTCTAGAGGTGTAGGAGTTTAGAGTTGATGCAGGTCATTTAGGGTGAGAGGGGTGTAGTTAGGGTTAGATCACGGTTCCTTTTTGGGTATTCCAGGATCAATGTCCCTACCACGTTTCTTTTTCAGGCTTCTCGAAGTCCCTACAAGGGTTTCGTTTTGCGGGGTTCCTATTAGGGTTCCGTTATCAGGCTTCCTGCAAGGATGCCTGTAAGATTCGCTTGAACTGGGCTTTTGAGTAACCAGGGAGAAAAAAGTATAAACTTCTATTTCATAATGGTTCCTTTAAGAAAAAAGTATTAAAGTATGGTACTCCAAAGCCCAGTGAAAGCTTCCTTCAAGTGTCCCTACAAGGGTTCCTTTGATGGGAGTCACAGGATGGTGCCTAAGCGGAGCACCCAAAATCGCTTCCTCTTCGCATGCGGCGCCCTTTGCCATGAACCTACAAAGCCTTGGACCCAGAAGCCTGAAACGGAAAGACTGAAGGCTCGCAACGGCGAAATGTTTAAGGATGATATAGGGAACTACAGTTTGGGAATACCAAGGTCTACCATATAGTGTAGGCCCTAGAACGATCCCAGCTCGCAGTATCCTTGCGAATGGGCCCGCAAATAAGGCTACCCTTCATGTTCGAACCCCAAACAAAACACTGGCCTTGTTGCACTCGCAGACCTTGATGCACCTGGCTGGGATGGAAAGGAGGGCTAACAAAGGCCCAAGAGAAGGCCTTCAAATTCAAACCTACTTGCTGTAAATCCCAAACCCAAGGCGATGCCCTAAACTCCCTGAACCGCATGAGCCTAAAACCATCATAGGATATCATAGGGTCTCGGCGCTTAACTCTCTAGTAAAAGTACACACCGACCACGAGCCCATCTTCGGATATTGCTACTGGAGTCTTTGACAGTTGGGCAGTAAGTACAGCACAAGGTAGTCGGGGGGGCGGGGGTCCAGGAATAAAACCGTTAAAGCATTTCAGAACAGACGACTGTAAGTCCAGACACTGCTGCTTGTTGGAATCTAGGTTCTCGCATGAAGACTTGTTAATGGATTTCCTTGACTGCGCCATCCAACCATCACCCAAACACTACATGAACTGCCACATCTAAATTCTTCGTGGTTGCACCGGGTCCTGAAGATTAGGCTAGTATTATTATATCAGATTCTAGCATGCGATACGCAGATTAGGCTAATATTATTATATCAGATTCTAGTATGCCATAAAGCACTCGTTCCATTATGAAGTTATGAAGACCCCATAGCATGCTAGGGTTGCCTCGGGGCTGAGTGCCCTGGGCCTCGCCACGCGCTTGCCAGTGGTCCAGACTTGTAGAAAGTCGATCAAGGACATGTAGACCAGGAGGTCCTCCGAAGGCGGAGATGTTCAGGGGTTATACAGGGTTTAGGGTTTAGGGGTTTAGGGTTCAGGGTTTAGGGGTTTTACGGTTTTGAGTCTGGGAGATGTTATCCTTGAGCCGTCGAGTTGAGCAGAAGTTGTGAAACACAAAGGTAGAGGCCGTAACAACTAGCATAGGGTTTGTGGCCTATAATATAGTACGTATATAATAGCGTAGCTAGATCGTGAACGCTTGAGAACATAATATTACCCTTTCCTTCCACATGGTGGGTTGGAAAGTACCACTAGCAACTAATTGAACGCATTGATCGTAAGTATTCAGGCTTCCATATTGCTTCGCTGTAGCATCACCCAGGTCCTGCCAACTTGCTACTCGAACAACGCCTGATGGAAATCGCGCAAGTTTCGGCGGCGCAGCTGCCGCTCCCCACAAAACCCCAAAACCAGTCCAAGTAGAATGAGACCTTCAATCTCTAACCGGTAGCGGGACTGCAAAGCACACGGGATGCAGGGCCACTTTGGCTGCCGGAATCAAACCCGGCTTGACGACGCTTAACCTTAAAGGCTGAGTACCCTAGGCCAGAAAAGGCGAGCCTTTTCAATTATATACGGTAGGATTATATCCTATCAACCCCGGAAGGTTAAAGCTTACCTACTCGGCTACTAAGTAAGCTTGTCCTCGTGTAGCGAGCCCCATTTCCTTTCTTGACTCTCAAGTGGCGAGTTCTCGGGAGATAGGGGATCGTCATGGACACTGATGTCTAGGTTTAGGGTTTAGGGTTCCCTAAACCCTAAACCTCTAATCCATGACCCCCCCCGAAGCGGAAGAGGTGAACCCCAAAAAAGTAGGAGCATCGATCCCCTATAATGTCCAGTAACCTAGGAACAAAAAGGGCTCCCTTTTTGGTATTAGGTAACTTTTTAGGGAACCTAGGACTACAAAAAGGGAATAAGGGTACTACTGGGCATCCTAGTCCCCTGAACTTAAGCTGCTGGAGGAGCCTTCTCTATCTCTCTCTCTCTCTCTCGCTCTCTCTCTCTCTCTCTCTCTATGTTGTTTGTTCAGGTTTCAAGATTTGGAGTATTGGGTTTGGAGCCTAGAGCTTGGGGTTTGGGGTGGTGAGTTTAAGTTAAGGATTCGCAGTCCCAAAGAGTCCTAAGTACCTATACACATATGTATGTGCATATCTCTATATAAAATATATAGTAGAATGTGGGGGTTTCTATTGGGAATTACTATTATGTTTTGGGGAAGTATGCCCCATGACAGAACCTCGGGCCGATTGGTATTTGCACTGAAGCTCCCAAAGTACGAGGCCAGGCTTTAGAGCACGGCGGCATTCAGCGGTAGAAGAATAGAGTGCCGGGGTATCCCAAACCCTGTGTTAAGACATATGGGTGGTTGTCAAAAGTAGGGTCCCGTTTTGGGTCCTTCATATAATACGGCACCTAATATTTAGGTTACCCAAACAGGTACCATCATTTTGGCAACCACCCATATTATGGCAAGAATACCACATACCCAAGATTCCTTTCAGGATGGTTTTGAGGGTTTTGGGCTTGGGGACAATGCCAGACCTTCCAAAACCCCTCAATTAAGGAATATACCTTAAATCATATTAGGGATCTTACTATGAGTTAAGGTATATTCCTTAATTAAGGGATTTTGGAAGGTCTGGGGTTTTGGGCTCGGGGACAATGCCAACATGCCACGAGTCCTTGCCATTCGGGCCGGCACACCTGATGGCGGGCCGGCTCACTTGGGAGTTTCCGAAAATTAGGGGTAGGATCCCCATAATAAGGATCCTACTATTTCGGGCATTATATTCGGGTCCCCTAATTTTCGGAAACTCCCACTTGGCCTGCTTCCAAAACTCCAGGATCTCTGAATCGCCCCACCCCGCTGCCCCTTTCTCAAGGTCCGATCTCGGCTTAAGGGCTGTGCAGATGTAGGAGTTATGAGACAAAAAACCTTGGAGGGTCAGATAAGGAAGCTAGGGACCTCGTAGTTGAGGTGTCTGAGAGTGGGGTTTAGGGAATTAGGGTTTTAAGTAGAGTTCATGGTTAGGGCTAAGGGTATAGGTAGGAGTTCAGTTTCAGTTTGTTGAACCCTCTTTTCTCCCCGCCTAAGTTCGGTTGGTTGAATGCCACCGGTGGCTGAGGAGTTCAAGTTTAGGGTTTAGGGCTGAGTTTACGGGTTCAGGGTGCAGAAGCATCCCAGCTCCGGTGTTCCTTCTGTAAAGAGGTCGATGTTGTCGAAGCATAGAGCTTCTAAAGCTGGCATCATCACCATTTCCAGACTCAGGCGCTCGAAGAGGCAAAAGCCCGTTGCTGAAGGTCAAACTTAAGTTCAACTTAAATCTTATGATGAGAGTCGCATGCCCCCGCTATAATTGCCGCAATGCATCGGGTCTTATGTTGTGTTTGCAATTCCTGTTTGCACCAGGCTTAAACAACGCCATAGCTCTGGAGATGATCGTGCTTAGGATCAGGAAACATTTCTTTCCTGTTCTGTTTTGGCGGCTTTGATCCCGACATATCCCTCCAATGGGTACTTGAACCCTTGCCAAAGCCCCAATGTCTAAACCTCCAAAGCTTCATAGTATCTTACAAAGCCTCAATAAACTGAACAAGAGACAACATGAACACCCGCGACGCACCGTAAAACACTCAAAAACCACCCCGTGGCTTCCAACCGCACGCTCGGAATTTCCGAAATTGGGCTGAACAGTAGGATCCTTACAAGGACCCCAAAATAACAAGGTACCCCTACTTTTTGGAAACTCCCAAATAGCCTGTATAGCTTCAGCGCGGACGGGCCGGGAGACTCCTCTCCAGAGGGGATCTCCTGCAGTGCCCGCTTGGGGTTCCCAGAGACTCCAATATCCCTAAAGTAAGGAATATTCCTTAAATCATATAAAGGATCTTATTATAATTTAAGGTATATTCCTTAATTAAGGGATACCTCCTACCTAGCAAGGACGAAGCCCGCATTGCAGGGTGTCTCGGTTGAACGTTTGACTACAGCCATGTTTCGATATTCAAAGCACGGCTAATTGGCAGACAGGGCTTGGGGTTTAGGGTTTCGGCGCTCACACTCGGACGATCCAGGCGAGACATGTGGTTTAGGGTTTGGGGCTTCGGATTCGAAGCTTCGGAGGTAGAATTCAGGGTTTGGGGTGTTGGGATTCATGTTTTGCCTCCTGCGTTGTCTAATGCTTGACTGGGGAGCTGAATTTACCAGTCTGGGTTTCATGTTTAGACCTGACATTTTAGGTTTAGGGTTGCGACACGTGCGCTCAAATGTTTTCGACAAGGTCGGTAGCGAAAGTAGCGTCATGTCAAAAGACCAGGCGTATGTCCACCTGCCACATGGACTACCAGACCATACAGAGGCCCTGCACCGTAAATGTTAAACCGGAACCCTAGGTCCCAAACTAGACGCGACAACGAGAAGTAGCCACGATAGTATCTTACTCACATAACAATAATCGTCTGAGGACAAACAAAGCTTGATGACCTTTCGTTGATTCTCGTTGCCATCTTTACTTATTATACTTGAGAAAGGCTCTCGGGGCTTAGGAACAATTAACGCTATAATTACAAAGCCTTGCGCCTGGTGCCGAACGAGATTTGTGATGGTGCGTCCAAGTCGGATTTCAAAGTCTGCGTTAGGGGTTCTCCCTAAAAAATAACGTCCTCTCATTGAAATCTTGTAGACTAGTGTTGTTAACATAATTCTCTCAAGGTTCCTGCAAACAATTGCATCCCAAACCTTCGCCCCTAGTCTCAATCTTTCCGCCCCTACCTATAGTCTCCATTGTAGCTCCTTTTTTGGTTAACCGGTTTTATGGTTAGGATCCTAGAATAGAGATTTTGGTTAACCAAAAAATGGAACTACAATGGAGACTATAGGTACATCGATTGAATCAGTGAACTGGAATGTTGGGGCCTCCTCCTGCAGCCAATGCCTTGAAGCATCTTCGTCTTGCCATCAACTGAAACTGGGTTGTGCTTTAAAACCATTGAAAATTATTTATGAATAGGTTCCCTTCATAAGGAAATACGGGAAACTACAAATTATCCCAAAGCACAACCCAGTAAACCTTAAACCCAAAGCCCCAAATCTATGACGAACACCCACCCCCCCCTTCCGTCTCCCTGTTAGCCAATGGCCTTCGTCGCGATCAGCAAACTGTAGTCCATCAGGTTGTGCCCTTCGACAACAGACCGAAATGGCCGAATTGTGTCTACCATGTTTGGACAGAGTCTGCGATTTGTTGTGATTGATACCCTAGGCCCTAAACCCTTACGTCACGCTACCGTTTGCCACTGGTGCTACGGTTGCACCTGAACAACTTAGTAGCGAAGGGCTTTTCTTCAGCTTTGGGGTGTAGTTGTTGTTCCCGAAAACCCCTCTGGGGTTGGGTTCTCGTTTAGTGCTCCAACGCGAGGTGCGCGATATCGGGCCCTGTTTTGACGGAAGAGCTTTAGAAGACTAAGCGCGGTGCACGGGCCTTGATGTCGGGTGCGCGGATCGGGTGCGCGGACGGTACGCGCTGGAGGGCCGGGAGGGCGGGGACAAGGCGCGGACGGTGTGTGGGGAGGGCAAGACTTAACGACTGCGTGCGGGGAGGGCAAAACTTGACGGATGCGCGGGGAAGGGGGAAGCGCGATGATGTCGACTGCGCGGACGGTGCGCGCGGGACGGCCGGAGCTTGGGGGAAGCGCGATATCGGGTGCGCGGACGGTGCGCGCGGGAGGGCCGGAGCTTGGGGGAAGCGCGATATCGGGTGCGCGGACGGTGCGCGCGAGAGGGCCGGAGCTTGGGGGAAGCGCGATATCGGGTGCGCGGACGGTGCGCGCGGGACGGCCGGAGCTTGGGGGAAGCGCGATATCGGGTGCGCGGATGGTGCGCGGGGGAGGGCCGGAGCTTGGAGGAAGCGCGATATCGGGTGCGCGGACGGTGCGCGCGGGAGGGCCGAAGCTTGGGGGAAGCGCGATATCGGGTGCGCGGGTGGTGCGCGCGGGACGGCCGGAGCTTGGGGGAAGCGCGATATCGGGTGCGCAGGCGGTGCGCGGGCGAGGGCCGGAGCTTGGGGGAAGCGCGATATCGGGTGCGCGGACGGTGCGCGCGCGGGACGGCCGGAGCTTGGGGGAAGCGCGATATCGGGTGCGCGGGCGGTGCGCGGGCGGTGGGCGAGGGACGGCCGGAGCTTGGGGGAAGCGCGATATCGGGTGCGCTGGCGGTGCGTGCGGGACGGCCGGAGCTTGGGGGAAGCGCGATATCGGGTGCGCGGGCGTGCGGGACGTGAGAAAAAGACGTGCGGACTTCCATTCTGGCAGTCTTTTTTTCGCCTGGGTTTTCGGGTTCCCGGCTTGACCTTGTTCCTTTTGCATCCTGCACTGCTGAGCAAATGACTCTACAAGGAGGTGGGGGTGGGGGGAGGGCCGTTTGGAGTTTACGGTTTTGGAAGGGTTCAAAGCGCTTGGTCTTAGTTGAGGAAATCGTTTGACATGGAGATCGACGTCACTGCTCTTGTTTACTTGCTTTGCTTTAACTGACAAATCATCAGCTTACGGACGGGCTTGCTCCTTCAGGACCTTCACAGCCGTTGAGCTCCCACTGTTCCCAAGGTCCCAAGCAGAAAGGTACACAAGAAAAGCCTCCCAGCCAACTCTATACTCCCCTTTAGAACCATAATAGAAAAACTGATTTTTAATATTCTCTTGGGCTTTACCAATGTTTTCCATGAGCAGAAATACAAACAAAAAGCAGTCCTACGGAGACCTGCCAGAACCTGAAGAGCCTTAGGGTTTAGGGTTTAGGGTTTAGGGTTTAGGTATGTAATTGTCGAGCCGTCCCCCTAGCAAGTCAAGCCACCGAGCCTCCAGATGTGAATTTCCGAAAATTAGGAGTACCTTATTTTGGGTCCCTTCCAATAGGGATCCTCATTACAATTTAGGGTGCTATTGTATTCGGGTCCCCTATTTTCGGAAAAAACTCCCGGATGTGATTCTGAACAGGATGTCTTGCCCCGGCTCTCTACTGGAACCTGGCCCGATATGCAGAGACTAAGTATGGCTGCTCGAGACCGCGGCTCCCAGGCCTTAGTAACTAGGGACATAAACAAACTAACTATACGTAGAACCCCAATTAGGGTACTTATGACCTTACTTACTGAGCCCCATGATATACAACCCTCCACACTCAAAGCAGAGCCCCTGCCTGCCAGAAAGTCGGTATCCCGCTTCAGCCTGATGCTGTCGGGCTCCCACTGCAGGCTTCCGGGATGCACCCGGGGGCTCCGGCTTTAGAAATCTTTGGGTCCCCGAATCCTATAGGAAACTCCAGAAAGTTGGAATATGGTTTCATGGTAGGATACCCGATAATTTACCATAGAAGGGTTAGGAGAATCATATTCCAACTTTCTGGCTTTTACCTTAAGCCGAAACTAAACCTTGTTGGATGTGGTCTTTTGGAGAAAAGGGGCCCCTGTGGTGGGGATTGCTTTTCGGCCCAGCGTTCTCGGTTACACGACGAAGCGGCACATGCATAGGTGTTCGTCATTGGAGTTCAAGTTGTGGAGGAGCCCGCCAAGGAAAACCGATGCTACCTCCTTCACATTCTTGGGGGCTGAATACCCTAGCCCAGAAAAGGCTAACCTTCTCAATCATGGTAGGATTATATAAACCCCAAAAGGTTAAAAGTAGGCATGCAGAAAGACGTGGCATGCCGGGGCCCCAAACGCCTGACCCTGTGTTCCGACCCCCCCAAAAACCAATGCTACTGGTATCAACTTCTGCGAAGTTCCGCTGCCTTAAATGGGTTTGGGGTTTAGGGGTTTAGGGTTTAAAAGTTTACGCTATAGACAGGGGTAGTAGGCTTTCAAACTCAGACAAGGCTGAGAATCCAACAGGATCCAATTAGCAGCCTAAGCTGTGTCCAAAATTTCCCAAGCGTGCATGTAGTCGAGCTACTGAGAGCGCACATCCTCGTCCCGTTGAATGCGATAATTCCGCCCCAGACTCAAACAACTTGTGAGTGCAGCCTGAGATGTATATGACTTACAAAGCCCTCAATTACCTGTTCTCTGGGTACTCTCTAACTTTGTCGGTTCAGGGTTGTGCAGTTGTACAGACTCGCAGCTCAACGTCTGAGGGCCTCGAGCCCGGAAAAGCTGAGTGTTAGGGGCCTTAGTACTTCGAACCGGGATTTGGGGTATACTGTACTATAAATACAATAAGGAACCCCAAAACAGTATGGGTAATTAACTATTATAAGGCCCTGTATCCTAACGCCAGAACCTGTGGGTACGTGCGCACAATCTGCAGCCTCAAAGCTGCGCGCCCTTGGGAATAATTAGGTGAACACTAGCTCGGGCGATTGCACTCGCACTTTAAGTGTCCGGCCCAAAGACCTAATTTTTTTTGGTATGCGGGCTAAGTCCGAATCGATGTGCAGGGAGCTGTGGGCAGAATGCCCCTAAACTCAAAACCTGCCTATAGTCTCCATTGTAGTTCCTCATTTTGGTTAACCAAAAATCTCTATTATAGGGTCCTAACCATAAAGCTGGTTACCCATAAAAAGGAACTACAATGGAGACTACTATAGGTGTCATCCCTCAACCATCACCCTCGAATCCGACCCCAATGCTTCGTAGCAGCAAGCTGATGAAGGAAGATCGCTGCTGCGGTTGAAGCTCCTCTGCAGGCTGCAAACTCTCAGTCTTTCAAAAAGGGATGGTTCAGGTTCGTGTGAAGGGGCTTTTAGGGATTGGGGAAGAGTAAGTAAAACAATGGCCGAACAACACCTTTACAAGGCAATCTTACATACTTTTGGGGTCCAGGTAAGGCCTCGACCTGAGTGCTTCACCAACTTGCTGCGCGCACGGGGTAGTTCTCTAAATAGGGTCCCCATGAGGGTGCTGTATTCTTTGACAAAGAAGCCTTGAAGGGAACCAAGGGCCCCCTTTGACCTTTGGATCCGAACCCCGGAGTCCAAGCCAGGATTGAGGCAAAGTATGGAGAAGTCTGGAAATTCAGAGCTTTTTGGGTCTGTACTTGACTCCCTGCCAGTCACAAGGCCATAACCAATCTTACGTTCAGAACATACAGTACAATGTCAACTAACTCATGAAAATATCTAGGGGCTACAAAAACTCGCGTATTGAAGGCAATCAAGGGAATGGGAGTTTGCGAACAAAAGCGCACAAGAGAATAGTGCGATCCCCAATGCAATGATGCATGAGTCCCAAGAAAGGACCCATACTTCGAAAGCCTGTCGCAGCTTCACAGCGATTGAAGGCACACAGTACGGCATCCTGCTGGGGCCGCTGCCACCTGAATTCTTCGAGCTTCCACTTTCCCGGCATGGTAGCCTCGTTCAGCGTATACCCTGCCCAAATCCCCAAATAGCAAGTAACAAATGGCCCCGTACCTATGAAACGCTATTGTTCTACTACATGTTTTGGGGTCCAGGTGAACCCTAAACCCTAAGAGCTCACGTATGGAATGACATTAGGGGTTTCCTGAGCTTATGCACAGCTGATGCTTCGCGTCCACGGGAAGGAAGGCTAGCGACGTTTTCAACTTCCGGCGCTTGGGGCTCTAGGTTTAAGGCTTAGGGTACCAAGCTCAACTCATCGTCTAATCCAGCCCTCCCCTAAAGCACAAAAGCCGCAAACCCGCTCGAACCCTCTCCGGCTTCCCGTGCCCTGGAAACTTTTGGTGTCGCCGGCTTAAAGGCTCCAGGCTGAAGATTCTTAGACGTCGTTTGCTTCTTGAGGATGGCATTGGGCGGGGGCGCCTACACGAGTTAAGAATGGCTGTGGGTCAAAGGAAGTCGTGTTTTGCCTGAACTTTGGACCCTCGCAGTGACGGATTAAGCTTGGGGACCCCTAAACCCTAAACCCAGTTGGGGATAGGGATGTTATGCTAGCGCAGGTTAAGGCTACGGGTGCTCGCCGTCCGGCGCGGCTCCGAGATGCTCCGAGAGAAGCTTGGTTGTAGAAATACAAAAGAAAATGTGAGTTTCCTAACATAGCACTAAAAAGTCGGATCCTGATTATAAGAACACCAAAATAAGGTACCCGTAATTTTTCGGAAACTCCCAGATGGCATTTTGCACGGACGCAAGCAGCCGACCCCTGGACCACTGCTGCTATGCTATGGGCCATGGGAGTTTCTGAAAATACGGGGTACCTTAGTTTAGGTCCTTGCAATAAGGATCCTACTATTTAAGGTTAGCTATCTATATATATATATATATAGATATATATATGTATATAGATATATATATATATATATATGTATATGTATGGGTCCCCCTATTTTCGGAAACTCCTCTATGACCATGAACTGTTTATTGGGCCAAGCAACGCTTACGCTCATCCGTCCAATTCACCTGGCCTGAGCTTCCGGCACTGGGTTTAAGGTATTTCCTGGGGTATGCGGGCATTGCCAGCAGCTTCGTGGAGAAAGAACTCGCACAACTTTCGAAGGACTTGGATCCTTGCCACACCACATGCCGACCTTCCATATCCTGAGTCTCTTTCATCACGCTGAAGGTACACGGCTGCCTAATGTGAAAACGGTCCTTCAATCAAACTTCGACATGAGACAGAGGCATAAGTAATTATACAATTGCGTGCCACGAAATAGTATTTGTAAATGGTGCTGCCATGGGTCATTGCCTCTGTGGTTAAGGTCTGAGCTGGAGAAATCGTAGTGAGTGCGACGGCTACGGGCCGACTCAACCCGACCACAACGACGACGTCATGCCTATTCAGAACCCGCGTAGGGTGGTACCGGAACTACAAAACACATCTATAGCGTTCTATAGCCTATAGTAATCCGTCCGCCAAAACACAAAGCACCATTTTCGAGGGCAATCATGAATACCTGGACCCCAGAAGTGCGTAGAAGTACTGCAAAGGCCTCTTTTCGGTGTTGGGCCGTTATTGTGCCAACTTTGGGGGTTTTAAGTGAAGACCAGGTTCCGTTTGTGCACGGCTTTGATGCGCTCACCTCAGGACAAATGCAAGTGTTGTGGGGACATATGGGTGCAGCAAGTTCAACCCGACACTGCCTGCGCATTCCTGAAACTATGTGCAGCCATACAGCCTTCTTTCTCGATGAGCTTGTCGTCTGCGCAACCCTTGAGGTCATAGCACGCCTGCAAGCGTTCTAGAAGCTTCCCAGGGGCAGTGGCAGGAAAAGCGACGACTACCGATGCAGCACCAACAAATACGACGATACTGCATATGATTGTAGTGTGTAGTAATGGCAGCCCATCAGACTGACAATGGCAGCTGTCATAATATGCGATCGTGCTGCTACGGCACCGGGAATGAAAGAGACAATTGCGACAAAGCACAACAAACAGCAACAACCACACCGGTTTCGCCACCACCAGCACCGAAAAGACATCATGACCTCTCATGACCAAACAGCCAAATTGTAAGAACATCGGTAAAAAAAACAAACTTTACTCAACAAGGGTGGCAATATTATACAAGTAACAAAAACGCCAGCAACGGCAGCAGCAACAGCAAAAGTACAAGCAAACGAGAAAATCAATGCCTGAACACGACCACAACACAAACAATGCAAACTATGACACGAAAATCGCGACAATAATAGAAAACACAACGCGACATGTACACGTAAAAGCATAAATACCACAAGCTCACCAACACCACCACCACTACCGCCACCACCACCACCACCACCAACAACAACAACAGCAACAACACAACTACAAAAAGCAACAACAGCAACAGCAATAACAGCAACAGTAACAGCAACAGCAGCAAGCAACACTCACACACTGGAAGCGGTGAAACTGCAGCCGCAGCCACAGCAATAACAGCACACAAAATAGGGGCAAACACGCCGCAACAGCAACAACAGCAATAACATAAACTGCAACAACAAAGCAGCCTAAAGCAGCAATGCCACGATGAGCAACATCAACAACAACGAAGAAAACAAACCACCAAGGAACACAAACAATCTCAACGGCAACATCAGGAACATCGGCAACAACAACAACCATCGTCGCCAATTGTGTCCCGCTTGTCCATCGACAGGTGGCGCAAACATTCATGATGCCTGACTGTGACGATGACCCTTGGTGGCCCCTTACCGCAAATCCGCTGTTGCGCCTTAAACGGGCTCTTGCCGATGCTGTTGCGCATGGCGAAGAGGTACCTATCCGATGCCATATCTCCTGAGACAATATGCACAAGCATGCATCCAAAAAGGGCAGTGGCTTGCCAAACAAATACTTGCTGCTTGCAGCCGGGGTGCTGAAATGCAAATATATTGGCGAAAGCCTTGCGCGGACCACCGTCCGTTGGCAAACTGATGCATGGACCCCGGCATTTGGGCTCCGGCAAAGTGTCGCCTGTCCGTACGTGATCGCCTCAATGCTTTGCATCTGTTTTGGCCACAGCGCTGGCATCTCTACAGCAGCAACGTCCAAACATTTACTTCTGGTTAATAAGGAATGGAAGCATGGCAGTGAGAGTAGTTATAATTGTACAACATTCCTCCATTCCCTACGAACCAGACGTAAGAACAACATCAACCCTTGAACCCAAGCCCCAAAGGCCGGAACACGGAACACGCACGTTACCAAGGCCCCGGCCATAGGACGGAGCCAAACTCAGCAACGACTTGTGGTCGCCCACGCTAAGTTCCTGCCGGTCACTAACAAGCTCTCATTGGTTAAAAGCCATTGTGTATAAAGTCTGTTGTGACGCGTGCCTTGTGTTTATAAGCCAGGTCGCACTTTCCCAAGTCTAAATTGCTCCGCCAGCAACAGCCGGGTCCGGCAAAGGCTGGGAGCCCTTGCAGAAACGCGCGTCCAGGTCTGTCATCGGACACCCGGCGTCCTTGACGATAAATTTGTCTTCGACAAATGCCATCATGCTCCCGCCTTTTCCGCCTGCGAAGCACATCCGCACATGGATTTCGGGAGTCGTGCCGCACTAGCCTTCACTAGCATGCACGAAATGACAAACTGCTGGCCTCCGTGCTGGAAGTTTGCGAAATCCCAACCGGTATTCAGGAAATCCTGCCCAACACAGCTTTCAATGCCGTCACCCAATAAACTCAGAACTGGACTGGTATCAATGTGAACGAGCCAAAACCAAGCTTCTGGCATCTGGAATGCCGGCACGTGACCGAAGCCTGAACGAAACAAACGTCGCTCATCACTGCACGAAGCATCATCTGCTGCAACTGTTTTTTGTTAACACAACACTGGCAACCAATGCAACGAACGGTTCCTATGCTTGGCAAATGCTCAGCGATGTGTGACATAAAGCACTTGTATTCTCTTGACATCTGTGAACATGAAATCAACAAAGGCCAGAACTCTGAGAACACGTTCTCGTTGAACAGCTCCACCTGGCCGGATGCCAATTGACACCGGTCCCAACCACGGTTGCAATGTCAAATGCGTTGCTAAGGTCAGCGCTGTTCGGCCAGCCTCAGACGAAAACAGAAATGTCGAAACCGGCGATGACAACGACAACAAGATGTAAAACTGTTGTTTGGGTTTGTTTGGTCAGCCCTGCACACACACGGTATTACATTGTGTTTCTCGCACACACAACTGGTTTGGCGTAGGAACACATTCTTGGCATACAAAACCATTCGACCAATGACCCTGCAGCCTGCAAGCTGAGGATGCATTGCAATTTTGTATTTCGGGCATGGCCCTATTGAATTACAACATGTTACCAGGATTGACCTGTGGGAAGGCCTACGCGTGCCAAGCAAGTCTCGCTGTCCGTGCGATCACGACCACGCACTCCGCCGTGGCTACGCTATGAATTGGACAATCGGGAATGCCAGTCTGCCGGCTGCCATGTGCGTCCGGCAACGGCATCTGGGAGTGTTTTTTTCCCACACAAACCTTTCTGCTGTTCACGCGGAACCAGTGCTTCGGCGCCCAAATCCAGGGCCAGGCTACGGACATGCAGAAAAACATGTCAAGGCATGCGGCTGGCGAGAGGAGGCGGGGCCGAGCATGCCGAGCCGGCGAGAAGGTCGCTGAGGGGGATCTCCATCGACATGGGCTGCACTGCATACACTCGAAAATGGCAAGTGCTTCGGTCGCGTCGGGACGGGCCTTCCTGCCCTTGATCCAACCCTGTGCTCCGGGGCCGTTTTTTGGGTCAGTTTTGGGCTTGCACGCGGCACGCTGCCGGGCGTGTTTGGAATGTTTCCGGTTCGAAGCTGCGTCAGACGTCGAAATGTTGGGAATACTAAAGTGTGCGAGCAACTGTTGGGCCTCCTGCCGACCCTGCCCGTCTGCGCTATTGATGCTCCCGGGCCCCTGGCACGCCAAGTGTGCTCGAAACAGGCCTCTTCGACTGCATGCAAAAGCCTGATCGCCGAGGGCGTCAGTCGAGGGCGTCCACTTGCCCGCCACATCCGGGCGATC
>CAJNDT010001696.1:0-12500 GCA_905221615.1 Symbiodinium sp. CCMP2592 | reverse complement strand
TTCGGCAGCCTCGCACCGCAGTCGCTGCCAAACGCATTTCTTGCGGCCTCAATACATGTCAGAAACGTCACCAAATGCACAGGCGACACACGCTGCAGCGACTCTGCGGCAGTTTCGATTTCGTCGTGATGCGACCCGTGCGCTTGGTGACTGAGATTCTCCGATGTACACTTGGCCATGTTCAGGCTTTCGCCCCGAATCAGGATCACGTAGCAGCCACGCCACTGCCTGCTCTGCCAGGATATCGGATCGGCAAACGAGATCAAGCTGCAAGAGGCGGAAGGCGATTAGCCGTGCTCGTTTGTTCGCATTCTTCGCGCCCGGCTGCGCTTATCCACAGCCAGCACTGCTGGCCTGGATACACGGACAATACGCAGAACCGAACCCCGGAACAGACACATGATACACCCACAGCTACAATATAAGGTTGATTGGCATTCTGGGATTCTAAGCGCTTTATGGGCATGCCGTTCGCAACCCTCCACACAAGCCTGGTTGAAGGAGTTGAGTTATTTGATGTTACGATGCAGTAAATGCAGCCTTTGGATGCTGCGGGATCGCAGCTTCAGGTGCGATGGACTCCTCGACGGCACAAAATTTCGTGCGTGAGTAGCGGGCGCAAAGCTGTACTTGGAGGTACTTAGAGACGCCCCGGCCACGAAACCTACGGCCCGATGCCAGTCTTGAGCTGACAGTCAACCATCATACCTATAGTCTCCATTGTAGTTCCTTTTTCTGGTTAACCAAAATCTCTATTATAGGATCCTAACCATAAAATTGGATAACCAAAAAAAGGAACTACAATGGAGACTGTAGGTACAAACTTCGTCAAACCGTCTCTTCGCTTCGGAAGGAAACCAAAGGCCCGAAGGCCGAGGCGAGAGCGAGAGCAAGTCTGCGGAGGATCCCAGACCTTCCAAAAATCTTTTAATTAAGGAATATACCTTAAATCATATTAGGGATAATTAAGGAATATACCTTAAATCATAGTAGGGATAATTAAGGAATATACCTTAAATCATATTAGGGATCCTACTATGATTTAAGGTATATTCCTTAATGAAGGGATTTTGGAAGGTCTGGGATGTCTCCCAGCCGACTGAGACATTGGTCGTTGAGGCTACGCCGGATCATACAGCATTTCCACGAGGATCCATGCAGGAAGTTCCACCGACCGTGCGTCAACTCCACAAAGATCCGCGATACCGCCAACTTTGTCATTTGGGTCCATGCAGCCGGTTCAGTGCCTTTACAGCCGCACGAGGCATGGTGGGTCGTTGGATCAACGTCGTGCAGCGCTTACATAGCAGACGTTACAGCGCACGAATCGTTCGACATCAGGGCGACGCGGAGCCACGTGGGCGGTGTCCTTCTAATGCACACCTTAACCCGGAATAACCTACCTTTTGAAGGACCTATATAAGGAAATCATAATAAGGAACCCTAAAAGGGTAGGTTTTCAGGGTTAAGGCAAAGTTCTGTGCTCGGAGCACCTTCTGTCTTAGTATCTAGCTCGAACAAGCATCCAAGCATCGAGTTCCCAGCATGGGCTGCTTAATGTGACTAGTTCGAGGACGCGTTACAAATACCGCAATAAAGGTGGAGGAGGCATTCTCTCAATGCAAACACTTATAAGGCCATCTACGATGCAAACTCCAACTCTGCCGGTGCCAGTAACCACGGAAGCTTTCACATGCTACAAACTGCAAAGACTGACTGAAAGCTCCAGCAGCCGTGAGAAAACACGATTGATGTCGAAGCTCTATTCTCTGCTATCAAGGTACTTGGATCCTCGTGAAGCTGTAGCTCTAGAAGCAGGCTGAACCAGAAGGAACCCACCCAACAAAGTACAAGGTAAGACCATAGCATTATTCTACTGGTGAATGTCTCTGGACGAAGCCCTCTGATAAACCTTATTGCAACGTTATTAGAAGCCTTTAAGTATAAACGAATTCAGCCCCAATCAGAAACAACCGCACTGCCAAACAATTTCGGTTTCCTTGCGTATATTATTGATGAATACATCCTGGCTGTTTTCCCATGCAGTAATGCACACCCTACTTACCTACGTCGTATGTCATTGAAGCCACAGGTTAGACGAATGAGATTTAGGTCGATGCCGGGCGGATCGACGACGCAGCCTCGGCCATTTGATGACTTCACGGACTTGGCTGGCTTGGTCAGGGTATTAGGGTTTAGGGTTGAGGAGGCTAAAACCCCTACGAAGCCGACTCCCTGAATCCTAAACCCTACGCCTCGAACCCAAACTACAGCCGAGCCCCTACCTATAGTCTCCATTGTAGTTCCTTGTTTTGGGTAACCAGTTTTATGGTTAGGATCCTGCAATACAGATTTTGGTTAACCAGAAAAAGGAACTACGATGGAGACTATAGGTAAGTGCTGAATTCGCACCCCTGGCGAGATGCTGTCACCTGAAAGGCTTCCCTCATCAGCTGCGGCTTAGGGGTAGAGGGAGTGAGGGTCTAGGGTTCCGGGGTTCGGGTGTTGGGTTTAGTGTTCGGGTATAAGGGTTGTTTACGTTTTAAAGTTTGGTGCTTGCGGTTTGCTTTTGAAGTAGGATTCCTGAACTGAGGCATGCAGGAGGGGCGCAGGCGGGATGATGGGGGTTCTGGATGTCGTGCTTATAAGCCTTTTGAGTTTACGTCCGAGGAGGCAGGAGGCCTTGTGAATTCAGCCCCGACAACCGCTTCAAATCGTATGGGTTCAATCTGGCCCTAAACCCTGAACCCGACCTGAACCCCAACAGTAGATAAAATAACTAATGGCCCAACACCTATAACAAGGCTGTTATTCTGCATACTGTTGCGGTCCAGGTAAACCCTACATAAACGGATGTTTCTCACCTCGCAAGTTCGACCCCAATCATAAACGCAACGAGTCTGCACTCCTTCGACCCCCCCGGAATCCAACGCCACCCACGGCCCCAAAGACATAAATCTGACAGCCCCCAAACCCTGCAAAGCCACGAAGAGAACAATCACTCCGGAGCTCGGCAAATGCGCTTGCTGAGCCATTCGGACCCCCTATTTTGGGGTCCTTATAATAAGGATCCTACTATTTCGGGTGCTGTATTAGGTCCCCTATTTCCGGAAACTCCCAAAAATGGGTTTGCCATGATATTATTTATGGCTCTCCCTACAAGGTCGAACACTACAACCATAAGCCCGAAAACCCAAATCACCTCGAGCCAAAGACACTAAAAAGAGAGACCCTCATAGAAACATTCGTCTATGTGCTAAGGCCACAGTACCAAAACATGATACAACCCTGTAGACAAAGAAGCCATCAAGCCGCTGAAGGAGCTCTCTGACGTTCCTTTAACCCCTGAACCCCAAAAACCCTAAACCCACAACCCCGAAACCCTAAACCCTCAACCCCTGAACCCTTTTTGAGCACGGGCTTTGAAAACCCTTAACCCTGCACCCTCAACCCCCGAACCCTGAATACTAAACTCCTACACGCATGAAGATTAAACCCTAAATCACAGCGGTGGTGACCTACAGCGCGCTGCCAAGAGAAAACGAGCAAATAAGCTCCCGACATCCATTCGGCCGTTCTGCCTCGCACCAAAACAACGTAAACACAAAAACAAACATAGCAAATAGCCGAATCGAATAGAACAAAATGTAACTTAACCACACGATGTGTTATAATTTAAGATAGTAGCATAATATACTATCATAGACTTCGATGTGCAGGGGTCTGTAGAACACGAAGAGTGTCCCTCTGCCAATCTTCAAGCCTGACGTGAGTTCCAGTGGCAGCGTGATACTGCATCTGCAGGATACCCTAAAACTCCATATTAGTTCCTTTTTAGGGTTCATATATGGAATCCTACAAGGTAATCCCAAAACGGAACTATACGACGGAGCCTATATGGGTAGAGAGTTGATGTTGCCATGGCAGACTCGGCGTAAACCACCTGATGAACACAATCCCGAAGTCCATCTTGCCGGGCCTCTGATTTTACTTAAAAGTTTTAGGGTTTAGGGTTTTAGGGTTTTTAGGGTTTAGGGTTTTTAGGGTTTAGGGGTTGTAAAATCCCTACTATAAATTCCCTTATGAAGAGCCGAAGAGCGGTGTTTGTTAATCAGGGGCTACAGTCAGAAGTGGGGCACTATTACGGCAGTGTTCTTGGCTTCTGCTAGCAAATTCCCAATCAAGCTAATGGCAACCCATTACCCGGAAAAGAACCCCCGAGTTAGAGATCCATTAACCTCAACACAAACAAGATCCTCACACGACGACCCCAGATCGAGACGGAACGTGCAGCCTAAACCCATACTTTGTAAAAGGGCAATCTGCCTGCCGTGGGCGGCGGTCACACTCCCGCACGGGTGCTTTCCCCGCGTGCTACTGCGTCATCTTGGAAGACAATTTGCTGCAGATTGCCAATTTGGTTTTAGGCTTTTGGGGCCTTGCTGTTCAGGGATTCAGGGTCTACCCATAGGCTCCATAGTAGTTCCCGTTTTGGGATTGCCTTATAGGATTCTATATATGAACCCCAAAAAGGAACTACTATGGAGCCCCAGGGTAGGACTTCAGGCCTAGGATTTGGGATCAGGGTTTAGGACTCAGGGCTGGGGGTGTGGTGATGCGGGCGGCATCTTCGGAATGCTGGGCGTTGAGCATTCGGGAAGTATCCGTATATATATATATATATATATATATATATATATTTATATATACGCATCTATATATATATATATATACACACGTATGAATGTAGGTGTGTGTGTGTGTGCGGGTGTTTGTGTATGTATGTATGTATGTATGTATGTATGTAGGTATGTACTTATGCATGTATGTATGTATGTATGTATGTATGTATGTATGTGTTTGTATATATACATAAATATAAATATAATTATAAATCTATATATATATATATGTACATGAATATACACGTATTTTTACATACACATGGATAGGGGGCCGACCAACTCCTTCAAACCGAGACCGCCTGTGTGCCTACATCCTAACCAAGCCCCTGCACTTTTCCTGAACCCACCAGCAGCACCTTACATGCAGTCTTTCACTAAAATATACAAATACATAAATACCATATGTTTATATACAAAAGAACATAAGCATTCAAGGAAGCCATAAGAAGGAGTCCGAACAAAAGGATGGCTTCAAGGCTGCAAGCATCTACAAGCTAACCTAAGCCTAAAGCGGTAGGGCTTTAAGGCTACGTGCTTCCCTGATATAGGGGCCTTAACAATTAGAATTGGCTTTTGGGGCCCATTCTGCTCTAATCATAAAAAGCATTGGTAAGTATTTACCCCCCTAAACTAACCCTAAATCCTAAACCCCAAACCCGAAATAATACCCCTAAATCCGATACCGTGGGCTAACCTAAGCCACACAACGACAAACCTCCGAGCACGGTCTTTCTTCGACGCTTTCGGTCGTCACTTCCTCAGGGCCATTGCGCCCGAGGTCCTGAGGATCGAAGACCTGGAGTTTCAGGGCTTTATGAGATTTTGTGAGCTTTTATAGGGTTTTCATAGAAACTGAAGGGATCATAGGGCTAATGGTATTTATGGGGTTTGTATAGAAAAGTATATAAGTCTCATAGGGTTGTGTTAACCCTCGATCCAATATGCGGACCGACCTCCATACTTGGAATGGGGGTATCTGCGGTTTTTTGGATGTGGTCTGATACGGGTTTTGCGGGCCTTATAGGTTTGAGAGGGTCTTAGACGGGCCCTGCATGCCTAGAATGGGGGGCCGCTTTCTGGATGAGTATACTGTATGCCGTACTGAGCAACTCCAAACGACCCGAATTAGTAATCAGTTAGGCTCCGGTAATACAGCCGGAAATTGCAGTGTCTCCACCATCTACCTGCGGTCTCCGTTGTAGTCCCTGTTCCCTTCCATTATACAAGAAAGTAGATGACCCGGCAAACCGCATGCCTCATCGTACCTCTCCGATATGATTCCCAAGCAGAAGCTTGTCATCTAGAGCAAAAAATCATCTAAAAAGTTGGTATGGGAGCACTGCATCAACAAAGACAGCCCCATGAAAAGCAAGCTTCGTTTTAGGCCCCTGCCGGCTATCTGCGCGCTGCAGCGGCGGGGAGGAACGGCTGGGTTCCGGTGAGCCCTCGAAGGGCTGTGACCCTAAACCCTAAACCCAACCCGCGAAAGGGGTTTTTGGTTCAGACTTCGGGGTTTGAATTTAAGCTCTCAGGTTCGGGACGTATAGGGCTTATAGGTCTTGAGGTTTGCGGGTGGAGGGCTTTTAGCCATAAAATTTAGGACACAAGGGCTTAAAGCTCATGCTAAAACGGGCTTCCATGTCTAGCCATATACGGTTCAGGTTGAAGGGCTTTGCAGTGTTGGGTTTCGGGCTCGGGTGGTCTCTGGAGACCTCTTACTTCCAGCTGGCGGTTCCAACTGCTCCAGACTTGCAAAGAAAAGCCAGTTTTGCTCCGGCAAGAAGGTGTTCTGGTCTTCTCTTCAGCTCGTCAGTGTTAGGGTTTATGGTTGAGGAATTAGGGTTTAGGGTTTATGGGGTCTAGGGTTTAGGGTTTAGTAATTAGGGTTTAGGGTCTAGGGTCTAGCTGGATTCAACCGCTGAGGCGGTCCCGGGAGCGGACGTCCACCAGCGCGCACAGAGCTTGCAGGAGAAGCAGCCCAGAGAGCCCAATATCCCTTAATTAAGGAATATTCCTTAAATCATATTAGGGATCCTACTATAATTTAAGGTATAGAAAAAATTACGCACCAAGTCGGGGCGGGTGGGCACTCCTGACAGTATGTCCAGCCCATTCAACATGGCTTAGAACTCCTCGACTAAGCCCCCCACACCCCTATAAACTCTAAACCCTAAGCCCCGAACCAGGCCGCGCTGTGCTCTCACTACTGACTGGGAATCTTTCTGCTTCGGACACAACCCAAAAAATAGGGGATGCATCTATTTAGGGACGATGGTATTGCAAGTGCTGTAAGGCTGAGAAGTGCTGCAAGTCTTCTGCGCCAGTATCTGAACTCTTGCTCTACTAAGTGCGTGAACCTTAACAACCCTCCCTCACAGACCTTAAGACACCCTTCAAATTTACGAGCAAAAAGTGTGGCTTGGAGACGGTGGGGATATGCTGACCCCGAACTCCTCGGTCCTAATCTCATACAGCAGCCCTTCTGCATCTCTTGACAAATCTTCACATTCATAATGTAATGCCGCAATGTCTGGTCACGTAAACCCTGAGCCTCAACCCTAAACTGGTAAAGCTTTTCCTACCTAGGAAAAATGCAGGTTAACTTTTGGGAGTATGTTGAGATCATAGTACCCCAAAACGGTTAAAGGTTACCTACCAGGCTTGTCAAACAACAAAGCGCTAGACCCCGCACTCCCCAAAGCTCTCCACAGGCCCCACATTCAAGGACGATGGCGAGGATTTTAGGCTAGGATACTGGTTAAGCGCAGACATACATCCATATTCCCCGAACCTCTAACCCAACCACAACCACACCAGCAAAAGAAACACAACCACCACAACTCTAAACCCTAAACCTAACAGTCCTCCCTCCCAAAAAGGCGACAAAGCAACACAATCACAACCACAAAACTGCCCGCGAGCCGTGAACAGCCACCAACCGTAACCACACAACAACAACATATCCCCATAGCTCCATAAACCCTAAGCCTTAAACCTCTAACCCTACACCTCTAACCCTAAACCCTATAGAATAAGTTTCCACACGGAAAAAGGGGCGCTGATCCCTATATGAGGGATCCCTAATCCTAACTACCTTCATCCCACCAATTGAAGCCTGAGTACCGAAAAGGGGCGATGAGCCTTTTTCGCCAGCGGCCCGCTGCTGCTCAAGCCGTTGGGCAGCGATTGGGGCAGCGAGCGGACTTCAGCCTCTTCCGGTTGTGAGCTTTATGTTTAGGGTTTTAAGGGTTTAATTAAGGGTTCACAGGTTTAGGGTTTAGTCTTGTAGGGGTTTAGGGTTTAGAGGCTTAGAGATTTAGGGTTTGGGGGTACCAAGTCCCCCTAGTCTGTCAACCCCAAGGTTGGCGGCCACGGTTAAGGGTTGGGAGCAGCTTGCAAGTTTGGGGTTTTGAGTGAGTTTAGGCGTCTGGGGCTTAAGTAACTCGGGATATCGGGATGTCGGGACCGGCACTAGAGAGTAGCCAAATTTTCGAAGGCCTCTAGCTTTGGGGTTGAGGGCAATAGGTCTCAGGGCTTTTAGGCGCAGCTCTACGGCATTTCGGCCGCAGGGTTTATGGTTTCAACGTCTCGGCATTTTGGAGTTGAGGGCTGAAGGGCTCTCAAGTGGCAGGTTTCTGGTTTACCCTAAGGCCCCAAAGTAGTTCCTTTTTGGGGTCGTATATAGAATTTTATATACGAACCCCAAAAAGGAACTACTTTGGGGCCTTAGGGTAAGGTGCGAGGCTGATCAATCATGAAGTTGACGGCAAGCCCGTTTGGTGGTTTTTCCCGAACCCCCCACGCCACCCGGAACGCCAAACCCTAGATGCCCTAAACCTTCTGTGCTTGGCGCTTGACGGCCCGGGTGTGGATCAAGACATAAGGTAGCTGTCCGGGTCTGGGTAAGTTAACAGCGAAAGCCCTTGCATTCTGATGCCTGGATTGAAGTTATGCATAAGGTGTCAGGGTTATAAACAAGATAAGGATTTATTGGCTGGATTCAGGTTCAGAGGTACAGTGCATAGGAGAATAAGTTCGCTGCATGGGCCTTGGCAAAGAAAACCCTAAACCCTGAACCCCAAACCCCAAAACCAAAACCCTAGCCTCTCGCAACCTCTAATTCCTGGGTCTTTGTCACTGATTTTAAGTTAATTACCAGAATGTGAGTCTGATGGAAACTTAAATGACAAACTCCTTAACAAGAACCCAGAAATTCTTGATCAGTGGTACATTCACGCCACTAGTAAAGGGATCTGTTGAATGGTGTTCTGGGGTGTGGTCGACTACAGCTCACATGCTCTGCATCCACACCGGTTTTCCTCTGCACTGATCATGAATGTCAACCTAGCATTAGCTGAGACCTGAACGTAAGCGACATGAGACGCTTGCGAGTGGCGACTTCCCGCCAAGTCTTCAGATAAGCGCCGTTGCAGTAAAGCATGCGCGCAGCCAAAAGTCAGAAGATCTTCTTCCTAGAAATTTGGAGCTGCATAAATGAATGCGGCCATCGACAGCTCAGCTGTGCTTGGCCAAATGCACCATCAGAGGGAGGGGGGGGCTCCGCAAGCCCTAAACCGTAAACGGCCCTAAACTGCCACAGAAGCGAGCCGAGTCCGAAGCCACAAACCATTGAACCTCTCCCTAAACCGTAAACGGCCCTAAACTGCCATAGAAGCAAACCGAGTCCGAAGTCACAAACCATTGAACCCTAAACTCGTGAACCTCTGCATTATGGTATCCGGCCCGGACCGCCTGAATCCCGAACCCCAATAACTCCAAGCCCTTAGAAACCCCTAACCCTATTCCTCTAGATAAAGAAGACTGTCAGGGGAATCGACAGAACACTCACACACCGTTTTACAGAACTCTCTCTTTAGATAGAACACTTATCGAAACCAGAAAGTTCTTGTCTTGCCGAAAGCATTCCCCCTCGTTTGGCGCGGCGAGGCTGGCGAGCCCTTGGGGCAGCCCCGGCAAGAAAAAGAAGGAGTCGGGCTCGTGGAGCATGCCCGAGTGTTGCAACCATGAGCATTGTCTGATGAATCCATAGGAACTTTTTAGGATTCCTAGAAGGAAGTTTAGGGCATGGTGTAGGGTTTTGAGAGGTTTGGAGCTTGGCTTTTGGTGTACAGGGTTTTGGAGTGCGGGGTTTGGCGCCTAGGGCGTTGGGTTTAGGCTGCACAGACCTCAGTAGACAAAATAGTTAAGAATGGGCCAACAACACCTATAAAAGGCCATTGTATATGATCCCGGTTCGGCCGACCCCTGCCCCCCCATGGTTCCCTCTGCCCGCCGCCCCTCCCTGTGGTGTGACCTGGTGGTGGGTTGCTTTCCCTTTTCGGTGGGTCCGCTTGGGGTGGTTCCCCCCCACCCACCTGTGGCATGGTTTGGGTTTGGCTTTGCTTGCGGTGGTTGCCCCCTGCATTTTCTTTGGGTGTTTGGTATACTCACCCATATGATGACAATGATGGTGATGGGGACGATGGTGACCATCATCATCATCAGCATCATCATCATCATCACCATTAACTCAAACATCTTAATGGTTCTTTGGTTGGTCGTCGGATGTCTTCTGATCTTCGTGACAGTTGTCGCTTTGGGGGCAATTGCATTAGGTTGCAATGGGCCACCGGCGACAGGGATCCGGCCTGTCAGGGAACGCAGTCCTCGTGACAATTGCCTTGTTTATGCTTTGGGAAGTGTCCACAGTCACAAGGGTCGAGAACCGGGATCATATATGCTACATGCCTTTGGGGTCCGGGCCGGTATGAAGGTAGCAATTTTGCCTGCTTTGCACCTGTGGGTGTCGGGATGAGGGTCAGGATACCGCTTCCATCACCAGAGTTTTTGGGGAGAGGTGTTGCGGGTTTCGGGTCTGGGGTTTACAATAGCTTGGGGTTGGTTTTTGAGTTTAGGGCGTAGGGGGATAATTACCAGTTTCGGGGTTTAGGGTTGTATATGGGAGACCGGCTCCTTTGCATATCCTGGCCCACCGCTGCTCACTGAATCGAGGGAGGTACCAATTCAAAGACATGGGTCTTGGGAGCATCACGGCGCTACTTTTCGTAGGCACTCACTGCAAACCCCAAGACTAAATTAACAAAGTAGGTTATGGCCCATGACACTTTAAACTGCTTCTACTCTAAGTGCTTCGGCTTCAGACGTTTGAAGAATACCAGTTTTACGTGGTTGGAGGTCGGCTGAGCATTTCCTCTTGGGGACTTGAAACTTACCTGAAACCCAAACCGTATACACCCTACTTCGGAAGGGAAACAGTCTGCGCCTGGGGTCATTTTCCAACAGCGCAGGCTGGTACTTCAACCCAGAGAGCCCAATACCCCTTAATTAAGGAATATGGCTTAAATTATATAGGGCTTCATATTATGATTTAAGCTGTATTCCTTAATTAAGGGGTATTGGGCTCTCTGGGAAGGTATGCAAGTACTACTGATCACTACTGCACGATCTGTACCCATACTCAGATCTCGCTTCAGGGAACAACGAACCCCGGGCCCCCATGGGGAGTACTTGGGAGTTTCGAAAATAGGGGTACCTTACTTTGGGGTCCTTGTAATAAGGATCCTACTATTTTAGGGTACTATAAACTATATTAGGGTCCCCTATTTTCGGAAACTCCCACTTCTGATACGAAGAGTGGCTCTCGCGGCATGGCCCGAGCTGGACTAGAGGCCACGGAGCACCAAACAACGCAATGTAAGCATTCACAAGACGACGGCCGCCAAATACAGACCGTGAAGCAAACAGAGTGATAGGCAACGCACCAAACAAACAGCACAACATGACATCAACTACCCATCATCATCATCATCGTCATCATCATACTCAACAGTCATTACAGTATTGACCCCAGTGGTGTTATTACTCAGTAAGGACACGAGGCCAACCCAAGAATTGTAGGTTCAAGCAACTACAAAAACCTAGGGTTTAGGGTTTAGGGTTTAGGTAGACCCTTGTCATCTAAGACCTAGGATACCCAGTAACCTAAGAACAAAAAGGCCTCTCTTTTTGGTATTGGGTAACTTTATAAGGAACCTAGGACTACAAAAAGGGAATAAGGGTACTACTGGGCATCCTAGTCTAAAACCCTAAGTCCCCTGTGATTCAGTGCCAGGGCACCCGATTATCCCTCACGGGCTTTGGGATCATGGGGAGCCTTGGGCGAGCAAGATGAGTTGTCACCTCGGCCGTTGCTTTTTCTTATAAGGGTCCCTAAACCCTAAACCCTAAAACCCTAAACCCTAAAACCTAAAACCCTAAACTCTAAACCCTAAAACCTAAAACCCTAAACTCCTAAACCCTAAAACCCTAAACTCCGAAACCCTAAACCCTAACGGTATAACGGTTCCATAAAGGTGTTGGGTTCAGGGCTGTTGGAGCTTCGACGGGCTTGGAGTTTAGAGCGCAATGTTCAGGTCGCAGGGTGTTGGGTCAGTGTGTTCATAGCAGTTAGGATTACGGTGACTCTTGGGGATTATAGACCCTCTTGGAAGGGCAGGGGACTTAGTAAGTAGGTTATAAGTAGAGTTATAAGTACCCTAAATGGAGTTACCCCAATTATAACCCTACTTATAACCTACTTACTAAGTCCCCTGCCCTTCCAAGCTGTGAATAAGGTCGACTTTAAGAAAGCCAGAAGTGGGATGAAGAAGGGTCCCCTTTAAGGACCTCCCTCCCAAAAATATTCAAGACTTCTCCGCAAGGTATTCTGTGGATGTTCAAGGTTCCTAGCTACAGTCGGTTTAGGGTTTAAGGGGTTTAGGGTTTAGGGTTTTGGGGTTTTGGGGTTTAGGGTTT
>CAJNDT010001695.1:0-45068 GCA_905221615.1 Symbiodinium sp. CCMP2592 | reverse complement strand
CTCAACATTGGGGGTCCTGCCGAAAAACTGGCTCAACATTGGGGGGGTCCTGCCGAAAAACTGGCCCAACATTGGGGGGTCCTGCCGAAAAACTGGCTCAACATTGGGGAATCCTGCCGAAAAACTGGCTCAACATTGGGGGGTCCTGCCGAAAAATTGGCTCAACATTGGGGGGTCCTGCCGAAAAATTGGCTCAACATTGGGGGGTCCTGCCGAAAAATTGGCTCAACATTGGGGTCCTGCCGAAAAATTGGCTCAACATTGGGGGGTCCTGCCGAAAAATTGGCTCAACATTGGGGGGTCCTGCCGAAAAATTGGCTCAACATTGGGGTGTCCTGCCGAAAAATTGGCTCAACATTGGGGGGTCCTGCCGAAAAATTGGCTCAACATTGGGGGGTCCTGCCGAAAAATTGGCTCAACATTGGGGGGTCCTGCCGAAAAATTGGCTCAACATTGGGGGGTCCGTGCCGAAAAAATGGCTCAACATTTAAATACTCATTTGAGAGAGGGTTTAGGGTTTAGGGTTTAGGGTTTAGGGTTTAGGGTTTAGGGTTTAGGGTTTAGGGTTTAGGGTTTAGGGTTTAGGGTTCAGCAGCGCTGGTCGAGCAGTATCTAGTCAAGTTCGCTAGTAAGAACCTGGAAGAATACCCACCCACCCAAAGAATCCCAAAACATAAGAGTTAGAAAAATTTTTTCGTTACCCTCAGACGACATCAAACCTCAAACCCTACGACTTGATTTCTAGCATATACTTATGTTTCTATTGCTGCAGTACAGAAAGAAGCATGACACATTTCAGGCCGGAAATGTGTCATTTTTTCCGCCTTGCAGAGTGTCATCGTTTCCGCCTTACAGAAAGAAACATGACACATTTCAAGCCGGAAATGTGTCATCTTTTCCGCCTTACAGAAAAAAGCAAACACATTTCAGGCCGGATATGTGTCATCTTTTCTGCCTTACAGAAAGAAGCATGACACACTAAAGCCCAAACCCTAGGTCCTAAACCCTAAAGCCCAAACCCTAGGCCTTAAACTTAAAGCCCAAACCCTAGGTCCTGAACCCTAAAGCCCAAACAAACCCTAGGCCTTAAACCCTAAAGGCCAAATCCTAGGCCCTAAACCCTAAAGCCCAAGCGCTAAACCCTAACCCTAAAGCCCTAGGCCCTAAACCCTAAAGCTCAAAACCCTAGGCCCTAAACTCTAAAGCCCAAACCCTAGGCCCTAAACCCTAAAGCCCAAGCGCTAAACCCTAACCCTAAAGCCCTAGGCCCTAAACCCTAAAGCCCAAAACCAAACCCTAGGCCCTAAACCCTAAAGGCCAAACCCTAGGCCCTAAACCCTAAAGCCCAAGCGCTAAACCCTAACCCTAAAGCCCTAGGCCCTAAACCCTAAAGCCCAAAACCCTAGGCCTTAAACTCTAAAGCCCAAACCCTAGGCCCTAAACCCTAAAGCCCAAGCGCTAAACCCTAACCCTAAAGCCCTAGGCCCTAAACCCTAAAGCCCAAAACCCTAGGCCCTAAACTCTAAAGCCCAAACCCTAGGCCCTAAACCCTAAAGCCCAAATGCTAGGCCCTAGGCCCTAAACCTTAACCCTAGGCCCTAAACCCTAAAGCCCAAACCCTAGGCCCTAAACCCTAAAGCCCAAACCCTAGGCCCTAAACCCTAAAGCCCAAGCGCTAAGCCCTAAACCTCAAAGTCCTAGGCCCTAAACCCTATAGCCCAAACCCTAGGCCCTAAACCCTAAGGCCCAACCCTAGGCCTAAACCCTACAGCCCAAACCCTAGGCCCTAAACCCTAGAGCCCAAACCCTGGGGTCCTGACGAAAACCTGGTGCAACACTTGTGGGACGGGGGGTCCTGCCGAAAAATTGGCTCAACATTGGGGGGTCCTGCCGAAAAATTGGCTCAACATTGGGGTCCTGCCGAAAAATTGGCTCAACATTGGGGGTCCTGCCGAAAAATTGGCTCAACATTGGGGGGTCCTGCCGAAAAATTGGCTCAACATTGGGGGGTCCTGCCGAAAAATTGGCTCAACATTGGGGGGTCCTGCCGAAAAATTGGCTCAACATTGGGGGGTCCTGCCGAAAAATTGGCTCAACATTGGGGGGTCCTGCCGAAAAACTGGCTCAACATTGGGGGGTCATGCCGAAAAATTTGCTCAACATTGGGGGGTCCTGCCGAAAAATTGGCTCAACATTGGGGTCCTGCCGAAAAATTGGCTCAACATTGGGGGTCCTGCCGAAAAATTGGCTCAACATTGGGGGGTCCTGCCGAAAAATTGGCTCAACATTGGGGGTCCTGCCGAAAAATTGGCTCAACATTGGGGGGTCCTGCCGAAAAATTGGCTCAACATTGGGGGGTCCGTGCCGAAAAAATGGCTCAACATTTAAATACTCATTTGAGAGAGAGGGGTTAGAGGGTTTAGGTTTAGGGTTTAGGTGTTAGGGTTTAGGTTTAGGGTTTAGGTTGGGTTTAGTAAGGAGGTTTAGGGTTTAGGGTTTAGGGTTTAGGGTTTAGGGTTTAGGGTTTAGGGTTTAGGGTTTAGGGTTTAGGGTTTAGGGTTTTCCCATCGTAAGCGGCGCGCCTCGACCCAGAGGGTCGCGGGGCGGCGCGCCGCAGCTGGACGCGACATCCCACCCCAAGACCACCCAGACATTGAATCTGTTAGGGTTTAGGGTTTTTTCATTTATTTTTGAACCAAGAATGCGAGTTTGGACTGCTCCAAAGCACGCCGTGCTATAGCGGCCGGACAGAAGCATTTTTTGGGCAGATATAGAACATGTACTGGTGCGAAAATCATGAAGCGGACCACAATCGCCGAGAGATTTGTGTCTGAAAGCTTCAAAGCATGCGGTGGTATGTGGCAGCCGCACGAAAAAGCATTTTTTGGGCAGATATGGGACATGTACTGGACTGTGCGAAGATCTGGGCGAACCAGTCGCCGAGGGCATAGGTAACGTGCCGTTCCGTCTTGAAGAAAGCATAGTCGAAGCCGCTCGGCCTTGGTCGCACATTATTTGGCAGGCACCAGGTGATCGCCGGTTACGACGCCACCGACGAGGTAATCCTCGTCGCGTGCCACGCGGGAGAGAGCAACGTACGCAGCCGCCCTGCACCAAGTGCGATTCAGCCACACAGTGACGTGTTGCAATTCAGCTCCCTGATACTTGTAGATTGTCCCCGCGTATCCAACACGCACCGGGTAGTAAACCACGCGTCCGGAAGGCACATCCGGGTCGGTGTAGCGATACACCGCCAGACGCCGCCCCGTCTGTGTCCGCACACGAAGACAGCCAGTCGCAGAACAGTATGCCTCGACGGTGGCCACCATCCCGTTCACGTAGTGGTTCTCTTTGTCTTGATTCCTGGTCAGCACTAAGCGCATGCCTACATACACTGGGACCGCGCTAGGTTGCGGTGGACGATCGGAGCGGAGGCGACCGTGGGCATCGTAGTTGTCTTCGTTGTCTTCGTAGGTCCCCGGAATCTGTCCCAGGAGCCTTTGCTTCCGGTTGGAGAACAGAACCTGCACCGCCAGGGCGTTGATGATCGCGGCACCGGCTTTGGTGCAGGTGACGAAGGTCGTGTTGTTCTCGGTACGCCGCAGCACGTCCGCGATATCGAGGCTAGTTGGTTCGTCGTGGCCGGTCCATGCTTTATGCCTGTAGCACAAGCGGTTTACGAAGCGCTTACCCTCCTGGCCCACGGGCTTGTGGTAGCGCAAGAAGTCGAGCTTGGCCTGCAAACGAGGGCATTTGCACCGACGGACCTCCGTCAGGGTGACGGTGCGCGTGAAGCGCCACTGTGGGTGGTCGCTGGCGCGTTCGGGCGCAATGCTTGGAAGCTGCCAATCGTCGCCCAGGAGCAGCAGCAGCCGGCGGCCGGCAGCGAGGAACAGCGCGCGCAGTCGGCCGAACTCTTCGGCGCTGAGCTGCAAAGCCTCGTCAATGACGACCATGTCGTATTCGGTCATGAGGGCGATCGTTTCCGATAGCGGGCGATAGAAAAGGAAGGCGCCAGCGCAGGTGTCCACATGAATGTCCGGGTGGCGCTGGCGCATGCGGCATGCGAGTTGGCCCGTGGGCAGGGCGTAAAGCACCCGATATCCGCGCTCGACCGCAACGCGCACGAGGTGATCGGCTAGAAACGTTTTGCCCGTGCCCGGTCCGCCCATGCACACCAAAATGCTGTTGTGCGTTTCCAGCTGCTGCGACACTTCCTCGACCTCTTCCTCCGATTGGGCATCCTTCAGAGCTTGTAAGAGTGTGAAGCGCTCGAGCGCCTGTCGCTCCAATTCTTGCTGCTGTCGATTGAAGGTCGGCGGCCTGGACATGCCGGGACGCGCTGCGGATGGCCGCACCGGCTCGGGCACTTCGTCCTCCAGCGTGATCTCTCCACGCAAATACTGCTGAACGATCGCCTGCTGCGCATCCAGCAGCGCGAGGAAATTGGCGATGGCGGTGTCTCGATGCGCGGCCAGCTGCAGATCTTCGACGATGCGACCTCGATCTGCCCAATACTCAGGGGCTGCACGGTGCGCACAAGCGAAGAGCTGGTAGCGAGCGGGCACTTTCGCCAGGATTTCAGGATCGAGAAAATCAGCAGCAGCACGAAACGGGACATTCAGCATGAGCCACTGTCCGAAATACTTGTCATTGAAGATTCCGACCGTTTCTGCCGCTATGATCTTTTCTCCGAAGGTAGGGTACACACTCGCAAACTCGCCCAGGTCCAAGGGCGTGTCAGCGGCCGCGTGGGCCTTCTGCAGCCAGGCCACCACGTCACCGCTGGCGTTGGATTTACGTAGGAAGTCTAGCAGGGTCATGTCGTCGCTGCGCCAAGCACACTGCTCGTAACGCCGAACGAATGCTGGCTGTTCCACCATTGTAGGCCAGGGCGCGACGATGGGCAACATGGTGCCAAACGAGGCAGGTCGGCGTAGAGGCCGTGGTGCAGGGCTGGCCGGAGGTGCACGCGGCGGCGCGCCCGCAGGTCGCAAAGGCGCAGCTGCGCGCTCGGCTGGCAAAGGTCGATGAAGCTCTGCAGGCCCGGCTTCTTCCACAGCATGCGGAACTTCGTCCATAACCCGGCGGCGGCGAGGCCAAGCCAAAGCAACCGCAGCGGCGTCGGCAGCGGCAGGGCGCTTCGGCATGGAGCTTACGCGGGCGATTCTGGAGTTCACTATAGGATAGATCCTATGATCCAAAAATAAGCTGCGGGGACAGAGAGCGCAAAAGCAAGCTGTCATGATATCGTGCATAGCTGCAAGTGCAGATTGTTATGATCCCCTAAAGCTTTGCTGTAGTAGTAGTAGTAGTAGTAGTAGTAGTAGTAGTAGCAGTAGTAGTAGTAGTAGTAGTAGTAGTAGTAGTAGTAGTAGTAGTAGTAGTAGTAGGAGAAGTAGCAGCAACAGTAGTAGTAGTAGTAGTAGTAGTAGTAGTAGTAGTAGTAGTAGTAGTAGTAGTAGTAGTAGTAGTAGTAGTAGTAGTAGTAGCAGCAGCAGTAGTGGTAGTAGTAGTGGTCGTAGTAGTCCTAGGAGGAGGAGTGTAGCAGTAGTACAAGCAGCTTCGTTACAGGGAGCAGCTTTTGGTAAGGCCATTTGGACGCACGGACTCTTCCTTCATTAAGAAGGCAAAGATAAGGGAGCGCTGGTGCGGGCGGCAGAGTCCTCCTTCATTTGGAAGGCAAAAGTAAAAGAGCGCCGTTACAGGTGGCGGTCAGCCGTCTTCATTCCGAAAGCGGACCTTTTTCATTAAGAAGGCAAAGATAAGGGAGCTCCGTTACAGGGGGCTGCTTTCGGTGAACTGGCCGGTCGTACGGGCAGGGTGCCGTCCGTGCGAGCAGTTGGCTGGGCCCCGAACCGGCCGTCCGTACGGACACTTGGTGCGTACACGTGGTGGCCGTCCGTACGGGCAGCGGGGTCCACCCTGCGTCAGGGAGCACACCGCCGCTAGTCCCAAATGCGGCCTTGACGGCCGTCCGTGCGGGCAGTTGGGTGTAGTAGGAGTAGTAGTAGTAGTAGTAGTAGTAGTAGTAGCAGCAGCAGCAGGAGTAGTAGTAGTAGTAGTAGTGGTCGTAGTAGTCCTAGGAGGAGGAGTGTAGCAGTAGTACAAGCAGCTTCGTTACAGGGAGCAGCTTTTGGTAAGGCCGAGATTGGACGCGCGGACTCTTCCTTCATTAAGAAGGCAAAGATAAGGAAGCGCCGTCCCGTACGGGCAGTGGGGGCCGCCCGAACCAGCCGTCTGTACGGGCAGTGGGTCCAGTCTGCGGTGCAGGCAGCCCGCTTCGGCCGCCGTGGTCTCCTTCATTAAGAAGGCAAAGATAAGGGAGCGCCGTCCGTACGGGCAGTGGGGGCCGCCCGAACCGGCCGTCCGTATGGGCAGGGGGGTCCTCTTGCACGCGCCGCCGTCCGTACGGGCAGGTGGCTGCCAAACCGGCGTACGGAAGTGCGGTCCAGTCTGCGGTCGAGTCTCGGCTGGTCCGAAATGGCAGCCCGCTTCGACCGTCCGTGGTCTCCTTCATTAAGAAGGCAAAGATAAGGGGGCGCCGTCCGTACGGGCAGTGGGGGCCGCCCGAACCGGCCGTCCGTATGGGCAGCCGGCCGTCCGTACGGACAGGCCGTCCGTACGGGCAGTGCGGTCCAGTCTGCGGTCCAGTCTCGGGTGGTCCGACATGGCAGCCCGCTTCGACCGTCCGTGGTCTCGTTTCATGAAGAAGGCAAAGATAAGGGAGCGCCGTCCGTAGGGCGCCCGAACCGGCCGTCCGTACGGGCAGTGGGTCCAGTCTCGGGTTGTCCGAAGGGGGCCGCCCGAACCAGCCGTCTGTGCGGGCAGTGGGTCCAGTCTGCGGTGCAGTGTCGGGTTGTCGGAAACAGCAGCCCGCTTCGGCCGCCGTGGTCTCCTTCATTAAGAAGGCAAAAATAAGGGGGCGCCGTCCGTACGGGCAGTGGGGGCCGCCCGAACCGGCCGTCCGTATGGGCAGGGGGGTCCTCTTGCACGCGCCGCCGTCCGTACGGGCAGGTGGCTGCCAAACCGGCGTACGGAAGTGCGGTCCAGTCTGCGGTCGAGTCTCGGCTGGTCCGAAATGGCAGCCCGCTTCGACCGTCCGTGGTCTCCTTCATTAAGAAGGCAAAGATAAGGGGGCGCCGTCCGTGCGGGCAGTGGGGGCCGCCCGAACCGGCCGTCCGTATGGGCAGTGGTCCTCTTGCACGCGCCGCCGTCCGTACGGGCAGGTGGCTGCCAAACCGGCCGTCCGTACGGACAGGCCGTCCGTACGGGCAGTGCGGTCCAGTCTGCGGTCCAGTCTCGGGTGGTCCGACATGGCAGCCCGCTTCGACCGTCCGTGGTCTCGTTTCATGAAGAAGGCAAAGATAAGGGAGCGCCGTCCGTAGGGCGCCCGAACCGGCCGTCCGTACGGGCAGTGGGTCCAGTCTCGGGTTGTCCGAAGGGGGCCGCCCGAACCAGCCGTCTGTGCGGGCAGTGGGTCCAGTCTGCGGTGCAGTGTCGGGTTGTCGGAAACAGCAGCCCGCTTCGGCCGCCGTGGTCTCCTTCATTAAGAAGGCAAAAATAAGGGGGCGCCGTCCGTACGGGCAGTGGGGGCCGCCCGAACCGGCCGTCCGTATGGGCAGGGGGGTCCTCTTGCACGCGCCGCCGTCCGTACGGGCAGGTGGCTGCCAAACCGGCGTACGGAAGTGCGGTCCAGTCTGCGGTCGAGTCTCGGCTGGTCCGAAATGGCAGCCCGCTTCGACCGTCCGTGGTCTCCTTCATTAAGAAGGCAAAGATAAGGGGGCGCCGTCCGTGCGGGCAGTGGGGGCCGCCCGAACCGGCCGTCCGTATGGGCAGTGGTCCTCTTGCACGCGCCGCCGTCCGTACGGGCAGGTGGCTGCCAAACCGGCCGTCCGTACGGACAGGCCGTCCGTACGGGCAGTGCGGTCCAGTCTGCGGTCCAGTCTCGGGTGGTCCGAAATGGCAGCCCGCTTCGACCGTCCGTGGTCTCGTTTCATGAAGAAGGCAAAGATAAGGGAGCGCCGTCCGTAGGGCGCCCGAACCGGCCGTCCGTACGGGCAGTGGGTCCAGTCTCGGGTTGTCCGAAATGGTGGCAAGATAAGGGAGCGCCGTCCGTACGGGCAGTGGGGGCCGCCCGAACCCGCCTTCCGTACGGGCAGTGGGGTCCTCTTGCACGCGCCGCCGTCCGTACGGGCAGGTGGCTGCCAAACCGGCCGTCCGTACGGATAAGCCGTCCGTACGGGCAGCGGTCCAGTCTGCGGTCCAGTCATGTTGTCCGAAATGGCAGCCCGCTTCGACCGTCTGTGGTTTTTTGGCAAAATTAAGGGAGCGCCGTCAGTACGGGCAGTGGGGAACCGGCCGTCCGTACGGGTAGTGGGGCAGTTGGCTGCCAAACTGGATTTTGGAGTATTAAATTCTTTTCATAAAATGTGTATTTTAACTTAGGCCAGGCGCCAATCTCGAGGTCCCCTCCGCCAACTGGCCGTCCGTACGGCCGCTTGGGTCCAGCCTGTGGGTTGTCCCAAATGCGGGTGCCCGGCCGTCCGTACGGACGGTGGGGTCCAGCCTGCAGATGGGGCCAGCCTGTGAGCTGCCAGGGTGTACACACGGCGCCGTCCGTACGGGCATGTGGCTACCCTTCGGAAATCTGCAAAAATGTAGCTGCTTGTGGAGTGACAAATTCTGTTCATAAAATGTGCATTTTAATGTACGCCAGGCACGAATCTCGAGGACCCCCTTTTTCTTTTCATGTGGCTGCTCTTAACTGGCCGTCCGTACGGCCGCTTGGGTCCGTACGGACGGTGGCAGCCTGTGAGCTGTCAGGCAGTACACACGGCGCCGTCCGTACGGGCAGTTGGCTGCCCTTCGGAAATCTGGAAAATTGCAGCTGGGTTTGGAGTATTAAATTCTTTTCATAAAATGTGCATTTTAACTAGGCCAGGCGCCAATCTCGAGGTGCCCCTTTCTTTTCATGCGGCTGCTCTTAGCTGGCCGTTCGTACGGCTGTTTGGGTCCAGCGTGCGGTTTAAAGCACGCACACAAGAAGCCCTTTCGTGAAGCAGCTCAAAACTTTAGAAGCCGTTTACGGTCCGGACCCTAGGCTTTAGGGTAATAGAGTTTCAAAGCAACTATTATACGCTGGAAGCGTAATGCACCCTCCGAAGTGAACGAATGCGGGTACGGAGCACGAAGCTAACTCTTCGCGCTCAGCTGCTGGAGCAAGCATCCGTTCTTGAAACGGATGCCGGTGCTCAGCGCACGTGCGCTGGCGATGCCATAGGCTCCTAGACGTCGCGACAGGCATCACCAGCTTTAAGTTTCGGGTTTAAGGTTAAGGGTTTAGGGTTTGGGGTTTAGGGTTTAGGGTTTAGGGTTTAGGGTTTAGGGTTTAGGGTTTAGGGTTTAGGGTTTAGGGTTTAGGGTTTAGGGTTCGCCAGCGCAGTTTTTTGAGACTGCGCTAAAAGGCGCCCTAAGCATCTCACGCGAAGCCAGCAGCTGCATCCCTTTCTTTTAAGGAGGCTGGTCCTTAAGCCTTAAAACTCCTTGTCTGCACTGCGATTGCTCTCTGTTGGTTCGGGCTAGACTAAATTGAGTCTTTCTGATTGTTATGGGTTTGCTGGGGTTTGGTAAAAAAGCCCGTTTCTGACAATCGTGTTTTTCGGCACTTTTTCCGGGTTGGGGATCGAAACCTTTGAACTTTTTCTGGCGCGGCCGGGTCCCCCCTCGCGAAGTTTCAGGGGTGCGAGGTGGGTTGGGGCTCGGAGGCGGAGGGGTCCGAGTGCGAGCATCTCACCCGAAGGCTTTCTCTGCCTTAAGGGGGTCCATGTTGACTGCGCTCACAGGCGCCCCGAGCATCTCCCACGAACGCTTGCTCTGCTTTAGGGGGGCTGGTCCTTAGGTCCTAAAGTTTTGCGTGTGCCCTGCGATTGTGCTCTGTTTGTTCGGGTTAAGTTAGGTTTAGAGCCCTGTGAGTGTAAAAGGATTGCCGGGTCTTGGTGGTTCTTGTGGTTTCACTGCTTTGAGGGGGCCGTTGCTTAAGCCTTAAAAGTTGTCGTCTGCTCCGCGATTGCTCTCTGTTGGTTCGGGCTAGACTAAATTGAGGCTTTGTTAGTGTTGAGGGATTGCCGGGGTTTGGGGGTGCTTGTGGTTTCACTGCTTTTAGTGGGCCGTTGCATAAGCCTTCAAGCTCGTCGTCTGCCCCGTTGTCTGCTCCGCGATTGCTCTCTGTTGGTTCGGGCTAGACTAGATTGAGGCTTTCTTATTGTTGAGGGAGTGCTGGGCTTTGGGGGCGCTTGTGGTTTTACTGCTTTGAGGGGGCCGTTCCTTATGCCTTCGAACTCGTCGTCGGCCCTACGAGTGCTCCCTGTTTGCTCGGGCTGCTCTTGGTTGAAGCTTTAGTAGTGTTTAGGGATTGCCGCGGTTTTGGTGTCTTTGTTGTTTGAAAGAAGGTCAAGGTTCTCGGGGGCGTTTCTGCCTAGGCTCGGGAGATTTTTCTTTCGTGGGAGGGTCCCCCCTTGTGTTCCTGAGGGGTCTAGATTGTCGGAAGATGGCAATCCTGGTTGGTGGGGGGGGGGGTCACATTGCCAACAGGTGGCAATCACACCTGCGTTTTTGGTGCTTAGCTGCCATTTGCCAGGCCTGATGGATTGCCGGCAGGTGGCAATCTTAGGGGGTCTAGATTGTCAGAAGGCGGCAATCGTAGGGGGGGGGGGGTATAGATTGCCAACAGGTGGCAATCACAGGAGATCTAGATTGTCAGCAGGTGGCAATCTTAAGGGGGGGGGGTCACATTGCCAACAGGTGGCAATCACACCTGCGTTTTTGGTGCTTAGCTGCCACTTGCCAGGCCTGATGGATTGCCGGCAGGTGGCAATCTTAGGGGGTCTAGATTGCCACCTGTTGGCAATCTATACCCCCCCCCCCTACGATTGCCACCTTCTGACAATCTACCGGGCTTGTTTTTTAGTTATGCTTTGGGGTGACCTCGCTTGTTTGCATGCGTGAACCGAGGTCATGGTCCCTTCTGCCGACGGGGATGAAAGCCCTACCAAGCGGCAGCGGCGCAACCGGCCCGTCGGTCCCAGGTTAGGGTCTGGCTTGTTTATGTCTTGGGCTTCGGTTTAGGTCGTTAGTTCTGCTGTGGTTGTGCCGTTCGGCCTTTGCTTGCCCCGCCCTCCCTCCCCCCCCCCACCCTCCGCTCCCACCCTTGGAACAGGAACCGGTACAACGTGGCCTGGTTGCCCTGTGGCGAGTGCCCACGTTGCCTCGCCAACCGGTTGCGAGGCCTTTGGGTGTTCTGTGTGTTTGGGGATTGCGGTTCGCGGGGTTTTAAGGTTCTATATGTTTCGGTTTCGTAGGACTTCTGGGTTTAGGGCTTATGGGGTTCATGGCTTTTTTTTTTCTTATGGTCTTTGGGTTTAGTGGTTCTGGTGCCAGGGCTTTGATGCGGGGGCTTAGGGTCTGGGTCTCGGGTTTTAGGGTTCGGGGTTTCAGTGCTTGGGATTGTGGGGTTTAGGATTGTTTTCGGCTTAGTACCTTTTTTGTCCGCCGTTTAAGGATCTAGTGCTCGGGCATGTAAGGTTTCGGGTCTAGTATTTTGGGCGTTTGGGGGGATCTCGGTTGTTCTTCTGTCTGCCGACAGGACGCGTTCAGCGGAGTGATCGCTGCGATGGTCCAGTGCCTCGCAACCAATTTTTCCGGCAGCGTGCTACGCCTAAGGCGGCCGCTAAAGCCAAAGCCGAGGCAAAGGCCAAGGCTCATTTTTATCAGAACCCGCCTCGTAAGTAGGCCTGGGTATTGAGGGGTTGGGTGTGTATGTAGCTATCTATGTAGTGTTGTCTAACCCTAGGGTATTATCCTTTATGTATGTAACTTTGTATGTATCCTGGTCCATCTATTAAAGCGGTAATTAATTGTTTCACATCGCGGGGTCTCGGCCGTTTGCCACCTGCCATTTTCTTTCTTTAAAAAAAAAATCTTTGGTTGCTCAGTCCGACTTGTACATGGGTGTGTGTGTGTGTGTGCGCCTGTGATGGTTTTAGTAGCTGTGATAATAATAGTGCTAATACTCGTAATAGGAGTAACAATAATAGTGGCAGTATATAATAGTTCATGGTGACGGCAATACGAATCGACATGACATCTCTACTTGTGTTGCCGGTAGTCGGACTGAGCGACCGGGGGGGCCGGGCACGTCTTTTGCGGGACTGTTAATTTCCTTCTTTGGCATAGACCTTTGTTGATTCTTATTTGTGGGTTGGTCTAGGAATGATAGCTGGTTGTCATTAAGGAAATTACAGTCTCGCAAACGTGGCAACTTGCGGGTCGGTGTGTCGGAGCGAAGCTTTGCTTCCAGATGCCGAGACACACCGACCCGCATGGGTTCCCGCGATGGACAGCTTCGTCAGTTTTGGTTCTGCAGTTTGGTTTTGTTGGAGTGGAACTGGCATCGTTTCTTGGAGATAGGTCTTTCTTCGTTTCGTGGTTGGTTAGCTGTCCATCGCATTTTGTTTCACGGGCCGTGGACTCTTTCTCCCAGGCTTGGTTGTTGGATCGTGCCGCTAGGTTCGGTTCCTGAGTAATCAGATACAGGCATGCACCGCTGAGTGACTTGCTCCGTCTGTGCAATGGTTTTGGCGTTGGTGGCTGTGGTTATCGTATTTAGTTTGTTCTTCTTGTGCCTTGGGGAAGGAGTCCTTCGGGATGCGCTCCGTCAATGCGTGGCCCTTTTCACCTGCCGCACTGGAATTTGTTTGTTTCACTTGAATTTGTGTGTTGCCTCTTTGTATTTCTCACTTCCATTCTCGCTCTCTCATCTTTTTTTTCTCTGTCCTTCTCTCTTTCTTTCTCTCTCTCCCTCCCTCTCCCCCCCTTTCCCTCTCTTTGCCCCGCTTTTTCTCGCATTTGCCGAGCGCCTAACATCAGCATCGGTGGCTCGGGGGCTGAGGCCGGCATTTGCGTTGTTTCACACTTCCTTGTGCATCTGTCGGTTAAAAGGAAGGTACTTTCGTCGCCTGCGGCACTGCATGGGTCTGTGCTTGCATCTGTCCGCTCTGCCTCTCCTCCTTGCTCTTCCGTCTTCGCCTGCCTTCCTTGTGCCCAGGTCCGACCTCGACTTGGGCTGGTGCCCTCAGAGGTTCCAGGGTTTGGGGTTTGCTTTGGAGGCCGGTTGGGGCTCAGAGGCAGCGAGGCAGCGGTCCGTGCGCGCAAGGTTGCAGGGTTTTTGGGATGTGGGCTTTTTCGCAGGCTGCGAGGTCTAGAGTGGGGTGCAGGGGTCGTTGCCGGGCCTTGGAGGGTTTTTGCGGCTTCTTAGGTCCTCTGTGCTGTCTTGCTACCCTGCGCTGCTCTGTATGCGGGATCCCGGCCCTTCTACCCCTCCCTGCGCCCAGGTCCGACCTTGTCATTGGCCGGTGCCTTCAGAGGTGTTAGGCTTTGGGGTTTGTTGCGAAGGTGGGTTGAAGTTGAGAGGCAGGGAGGCTGTGGTCCGTGCGCGCATTCAAAGTATTCGGTTTAAGGGTTTCGGGCTAAGCTTGTGGTGCTCAGGGCTCAGGGCTTAGGGCTTTGGGGTTGGGGTTTGAGGGCTAGGTTTCCTAGGAAGGCTGCTTTACGTAAATTTAACGGTCTCGGTTCTTGTGTGTTGGGGCATGTATCACAGGGTTTGGTGACTGTCGGGGTTGGGCTTTGCCGGGGTTTAGGTCCCGCTAAGGTGTAGGAGTTGGTGCGATTTATTTGTTGGGTTTCCTGCTGTATCAGGGCTCAGGGTTCGTTACGGTTGAGGCCTTGTCGGGGTTGGGCCTTCTGCTGGGGTTCAAGGTTTGTTGGTGTCTGAAATCTGTTAGGGTTCTGTGTTTGTCAGGGTTTAGGGGTTCCTAGGGGGTTTGTTGCGGTTTAGTTGTTGGACTTCAGGGTTTGTTGCGACCTAGGGATCAGGCTGCGTTGGGGGTGAGGGCTCTGCTAGGCCTTAAGGTTTGTTAGGCTTTCGGGCTCGGTAGGGTTTAAGCTTTGTTAGGCTAGAGGGTTTGCTAGGGTTTAGGGTCTTTTGGGGTTCAGGGTTTGTTAGGTGTCGTTTTCTTTCCGCCCAGGCTCGGCGGTGCTGCTTTTGCGTGGCCGGGCCCTCCCTCGCGAGGTTTCAGGGCTTCCAGGTGGGTTGGGGCTCCGAGGCAGAGAGGTCCGAGTGCGCGAGGCTTGGGTGTTGAGGGTTTTTTGGACTTGGAAGGTGGGTTGGGGCTCCGAGGCAGTGAGGTTTGGAGTGCGTGCTCTTAGGGCTTTTGTTGTTAGGGCTCAGGGCATTCTGGGGTTCAAGGTTTGTTGGGGTCTGGGGTTCGTCAGGGTGGAAGCTTCGAAGGGGTTCTGGACAGGTTAGTGTTTGCTAGGGTTGAGGGTTTGTTGCGGTTTATTTGTTAGAGTTTAAGGTTTGGTCGGTCCTAGGGTTCGTTGGGGCTTAGGCTTTGTTAGAGTTTGGGACTCTGTTAGGCTTTAGGGTTTCTTAGGCTTTAAGGCTCGGTAGGGTTTAAGCTTTGTTAGGCTAGAGGGTTTGCTAGGGTTTAGGGGCTCTTGGGGTTTAGGGTTTGTCATTCTTTCCTCTACTCCTTCCGCCCAGGCTCGGCGGTGCTGCTTTTGCGTGGCCGGGCGCTCCCTCGCGAGGCTTCAGGGGTTCCAGGTGGGTTGGGCTCCGAGGCAGAGAGGTCCGAGTGCGCGAGGCTTGGGTGTTGAGGGTTTTCCGGACTTGGGAGGTGGGTTGGGGCTCCGAGGCAGTGAGGTCTCGAGTGCGTGCCGTGCTTTGTGTGGGGGCTTCGGGTTGTTAGGGTTTGGGGTGTGCTAGGACTTAGGGTTTGGCAGGGTTTAGCGCTTGTCGGCGTTTAGGGTTTGTCCGGGTTTGCGGCTTGTTGGCGTTTCGGGTTCTGTTAGGCTGTTTAGGTTTCGGGTATCTTAGGGTTAAGGTTTCGTGTCGCCGTGGCCAGGGGCCAAGCCTAGGACCCAATCGTGAAAGGAGCCGGGGGGTCGAGCGGGAGCACCACTCGCTAGTCCCGGACCCGTCGGCTCCTTTCACTTTCGTTTTTCTTTTATATTCTTGTGGTGCGATGAGGTTGGTGAGTCGAGGGGTTCGAGTGCCCAGTTTACTCAAATCCTCCGTTCCTCAGGTTCTGCCAACTCGGTTAGTCGAGGGCGTCGAGGAGTGCGGTGCTCGGCATTCTTTTGGCCCCCTGGAGCATTTCGCAAGTTTGGGCGAGGATACACGTGAAGTTGAACCCCAGCCGCCGTCTTCGGTTTCAGTTTGTTATTAGCAGTCATGGCCGCTTTGCCCCCAATGATTGTTGCCCCTGCGGGGACGCCGTTGAGCGCGCAGCAGCTGCTGCAGATGCAGCAGCACCAGCAGCTGCAGCAGCAGCTGGCTTTGCCCATCATCGCCGAGTCCCGACATAATTCATGTCATGTGTGAGCGTCTCTTTTGGTTATGTCCGTGCTGCATCATCTCACCGACAACTTTTCGGTTGAGTCATTGTAAACTGCGCAAAAAAAGGACCAGTCGGGGACGCTCTGGCTGCAGCCGGTGGCTCCATGGCTCAACTCAACTTCATGCTGTTCTTGTAGGGTGTTGCCTGTTTGCCGTACATTGTCATGCTCACCGAATCTCCTCATTGGAAAATGTCCTTGCTATCTGAGGTCCCTCCCCCTGTGCCGGCGAACATCTTGATTTTCCCCGCAATGTGACTCTGTGCAAACATTCGTGCATTTATTGACTTCGCGCTAGCTTGTTTTCCCCGAGTGAATCCAAGGCCCACACTGCAGCAAAGGACGGCCCTCGGTGGCGGGTGAGGCGCATTGAGAGACAGGCAGGGATCCGGCTCAGAGGACGCGTTGAACGCTCAATTTCTAGGACTCAAAGTTCTGTCCTGCAGGCGGATGATTCTTCACGTTTCACGTCGCCTCACTGCCCATGTTTCGTTGCAGGGTCAAAATTGCCCTAGCAGATGCACGTGCATGTTTCTTTTTTCTTAAAACTTGGGGTCTCCAATTAGGTTTTGGTGTTGCTCATATTATGTTTCTGGTTCCGGTTAGTTCTCTTTCGGATTAGGTGATTCGTGGTTGTAGCCGTGCTGTATTGTTGTGGTTGTAGAATTGGGGACCCGGGGGTAGTAAGGTCGGGGGTTTGTCCGGAGCGAGGTTCGCCTCCAGATGCCGAGGACAAACCCCCGACCAGAGCGCCCTCTGTACATACTGGGGACGGTATCCTGGTTTGCTCTTAATTAGTTAGTTAGTTAGTTAGCTAGTTAGTTAGATAGATAGTTAGCTAGTTAGTTAGATAGTTAGCTAGTTGTTAGTTAGTTAGTTAGTTAGTTAGCTAGCTAGTTAGTTAGTCAGTTAGTTAGTTAGTGTTTGGGATCATGCAGATGTTTGACACACTCACTTGGTGGAGGTGAATATTGACTTGATCGCATAGTGCATTTTCTTTGGTCCTTCTTGGTTTGTTTCGTCCCCGTTTCACGGGCCATGGGCTTTGCATCGCACTTGTTTTTGCGGTTTTTTGTCATCGTTTTAGTTTGATTTGCTATGGCATCTCTTAGACTAGGTGCTCGATGCAAGGCCCTGCGGGATGCGCTCCGTTAATGCGTGGCCCTTTTTTTGTACTGGAATTCATCTAATTAAAACCTTGACCTTTTTGCTTAATTCAACTTTTGTTGCCGAGCGCCTAACACCAGCATCGGTGGCTCGGGGGCTGGGGCCGGCATGCATGTTCCTTTCTGACATCTTTCTTTAGCAACCGTCTTCAAAATAGATTGCACCGCTGCCGCGCTGTGCTTGCTTCTGTCCGCCCTTCCCCTCCTCTTTGCTCTTCCCTCCCCGCTGCCCTTCCTTTTGCTCAGGTCCGAGCTCGATTTGGGCTGGTGCCCTGAGAGGTTCCAGGGTTCGGGGTTTGCTTTGGAGGCCGGTTGGGGCTCAGAGGCAGCGAGGCAGTGGTCCGTGTGCGCTTGCAATGTTTCGGTTCTTGGCGTTTCCGGCTAAGCTTGTAGGGTTTAGGGCTCGGGGTCAAGGGCTTTCGGGGTTAAGGTTTTAGGGCTCGGAGGGTTTTCGGGTTTAGTGTTTTCGCGGTGAGGGTCAAGGAGGGTTTGGCGCTCTCGGGTTCAGGGTTAGAGTTTAGGATTGTTTTTGCTGCTTGGGGTTTAGGGTTTTCGGGGTTGGGGTTATGGTATGAGGTTTTCCTTCTTAGGGTCTGGGGTTCGTTAGGGCCGAAGCCTTCAAAGGGTTTGGGGAAAGTTTGGGGTTTGCTAGGGTTGAGGGTTTGTGTCGGTTTATTTGTTGGAGTTCAGGGTTTGTTGGGCATAGGCTTCGTTAGGGCTTGGGCTTTGCCCTTCCCTCCTCCTTGCTCCTCCCTCCCCGCTGCCCTTCCTTGTGCTCAGGTCCGACCTCGACTTGGGCTGGTGCCCTGAGAGGTTCCAGGGTTTGGGGTTTGCTTTGGAGGCCGGTTGGGGCTCAGAGGCAGCGAGGCAGTGGTCCGTGTGCGCTTGCAATGTTTCGGTTCTTGGCGTTTCCGGCTAAGCTTGTAGGGTTTAGGGCTCGGGGTTAAGGGCTTTCGGGGTTAAGGTTTTAGGGCTCGGAGGGTTTTCGGGTTTAGTGTTTTCGCGGTGAGGGTCAAGGAGGGTTTAGCGCTCTCGGGTTCAGGGTTGGGGAAAGTTTGGGGTTTGCTAGAGTTGAGGGTTTGTGTCGGTTTATTTGTTGGAGTCGAGGGTTTGTTGGGCCTGGGCTTCGTTAGGGCTTGGGCTTTGTTGGGGTTCAGAGCGCTGTTCGGGTTTAGGGTTTGTTGGGCTTTAGAGCTCGATGGGGTTGAAGCTTTGTTAAGGTTAGCGGTTTGCCAGGGTTTAAGGGTTCTTGGGGTTCAGGGTTTGTTAGGGGTTTTCCTCTCTTTCCGCCCAGGCTCGGCGATGCTGCTTTTGCGTGGCCGGGGCCCCCCTCGCGAGGCTTCGGGGGTTCCAGGTGGGTTGGGGCTCCGAGGCAGAGAGGTCCGAGTGCGCGAGGATTGGGTGTTGAGGGTCCTTCGGCTTTGGAAGGTGGGTTGGGGCTCCGAGGCAGTGAGGTTTGGAGTGCATGCTCTTAGGGCTTTTGTTTCTTAGGGTTTAGGGTTGGTTGGAACGCAGGGTTCGTCAGGGTTTAGGGATCGCCCTCGTATTTTTGGGGTTTGGGGCTAGGGTTGCGGGTAGGTTGTTTGGGTCATCTTATTTACTTAAAACCTCGTGGGGGTTAACCTTCTCAATATACTTAAACCTTTCAACTTACTTAAACCCTCGTGGGGGGGGGGGGGCAACCCTTTCAATTTACTGAAACCAACCCTTGCGGACGCTAAGGCTTTTCGGGTTAAGGGGTTGAGGGTTTTCGGGTTTAGGGTTAGGGTTTAGGGGTTTCGGGTTTAGGCGGTTTATTTGTTGGAGTCGAGGGTTTGTTGGGCCTGGGCTTCGTTAGGGCTTGGGCTTTGTTGGGGTTCAGAGCGCTGTTCGGGTTTAGGGTTTGTTGGGCTTTAGAGCTCGATGGGGTTGAAGCTTTGTTAAGGTTAGCGGTTTGCCAGGGTTTAAGGGTTCTTGGGGTTCAGGGTTTGTTAGGGGTTTTCCTCTCTTTCCGCCCAGGCTCGGCGATGCTGCTTTTGCGTGGCCGGGGCCCCCCTCGCGAGGCTTCGGGGGTTCCAGGTGGGTTGGGGCTCCGAGGCAGAGAGGTCCGAGTGCGCGAGGATTGGGTGTTGAGGGTCCTTCGGCTTTGGAAGGTGGGTTGGGGCTCCGAGGCAGTGAGGTTTGGAGTGCATGCTCTTAGGGCTTTTGTTTCTTAGGGTTTAGGGTTGGTTGGAACGCAGGGTTCGTCAGGGTTTAGGGATCGCCCTCGTATTTTTGGGGTTTGGGGCTAGGGTTGTGGGTAGGTTGTTTGGGTCATCTTATTTACTTAAAACCTCGTGGGGGTTAACCTTCTCAATATACTTAAACCTTTCAACTTACTTAAACCCTCGTGGGGGGGGGGGGGCAACTCTTTCAATTTACTGAAACCAGGTTGTTTGAGTCATCTTATTTACTTAAAACCTCGTGGGGGCTAACCTTCTCAATATACTTAAACCTTTCAACTTACTTAAACCCTCGTGGGGGGGCAACTCTTTCAATTTACTGAAACCAACCCTTGCGGACGCTAAGGCTTTTCGGGTTAAGGGTTTGAGGGTTTTCGGGTTTAGGGTTAGGGTTTAGGGTTTTCGGGTTTAGGATTTAGGGTTTTCGGGTTTAGGGTTAGGGTTTAGGGTTTTCGGGTTTAGGATTTAGGGTTTTCGGGTTTAGGGTTTAGGGTTAAAGGTTTAGGGTTGGGTGTGTTGCTTGGGTCATTTCAATTTACTTAAACCGTTCAGTTGCACTTAGAAAAAACTTGTCAATTTACTTAAACTGCCCTATGGTCGACCGTTGCTTGCCTTAAATCCTGCGTACCTGCTGAACATAAAACCAGAAGCTGCGCTGGCGCACCTTCGGCGCAAGCCGTCTAAAATTTAGGGTTTAGGGTTTAGGGTTTAGGGTTTAGGGTTTAGGGTTTAGGGTTTAGGGTTCGCCAGCGCAGTTTTTTGAGACTGCGCTAAAAGGCGCCCTGAGCATCTCACGCGAAGCCAGCAGCTGCATCCCTTTCTTTTAAGGGGCTGGTCCTTAAGCCTTAAAACTCCTTGTCTGCACTGCGATTGCTCTCTGTTGGTTCGGGCTAGACTAAATTGAGTCTTTCTGATTGTTATGGGTTTGCTGGGGTTTGGTAAAAAAGCCCGTTTCTGACAATCGTGTTTTTCGGCACTTTTTCCGGGTTGGGGATCGAAACCTTTGAACTTTTTTCTGGCGCGGCCGGGTCCCCCCTCGCGAAGTTTCAGGGGTGCGAGGTGGGTTGGGGCTCGGAGGCGGAGGGGTCCGAGTGCGAGCATCTCACCCGAAGGCTTTCTCTGCCTTAAGGGGGTCCATGTTGACTGCGCTCACAGGCGCCCCGAGCATCTCCCACGAACGCTTGCTCTGCTTTAGGGGGGCTGGTCCTTAGGTCCTAAAGTTTTGTGTGTGCCCTGCGATTGTGCTCTGTTTGTTCGGGTTAAGTTAGGTTTAGAGCCCTGTGAGTGTAAAAGGATTGCCGGGTCTTGGTGGTTCTTGTGGTTTCACTGCTTTGAGGGGGCCGTTGCTTAAGCCTTAAAAGTTGTCGTCTGCTCCGCGATTGCTCTCTGTTGGTTCGGGCTAGACTAAATTGAGGCTTTGTTAGTGTTGAGGGATTGCCGGGGTTTGGGGGTGCTTGTGGTTTCACTGCTTTTAGTGGGCCGTTGCATAAGCCTTCAAGCTCGTCGTCTGCCCCGTTGTCTGCTCCGCGATTGCTCTCTGTTGGTTCGGGCTAGACTAGATTGAGGCTTTCTTATTGTTGAGGGAGTGCTGGGCTTTGGGGGCGCTTGTGGTTTTACTGCTTTGAGGGGGCCGTTCCTTATGCCTTCGAACTCGTCGTCGGCCCTACGAGTGCTCCCTGTTTGCTCGGGCTGCTCTTGGTTGAAGCTTTAGTAGTGTTTAGGGATTGCCGCGGTTTTGGTGTCTTTGTTGTTTGAAAGAAGGTCAAGGTTCTCGGGGGCGTTTCTGCCTAGGCTCGGGAGATTTTTCTTTCGTGGGAGGGTCCCCCCTTGTGTTCCTGAGGGGTCTAGATTGTCGGAAGATGGCAATCCTGGTTGGTGGGGGGGGGGTCACATTGCCAACAGGTGGCAATCACACCTGCGTTTTTGGTGCTTAGCTGCCATTTGCCAGGCCTGATGGATTGCCGGCAGGTGGCAATCTTAGGGGGTCTAGATTGTCAGAAGGCGGCAATCGTAGGGGGGGGGGGGTATAGATTGCCAACAGGTGGCAATCACAGGAGATCTAGATTGTCAGCAGGTGGCAATCTTAAGGGGGGGGGGTCACATTGCCAACAGGTGGCAATCACACCTGCGTTTTTGGTGCTTAGCTGCCACTTGCCAGGCCTGATGGATTGCCGGCAGGTGGCAATCTTAGGGGGTCTAGATTGCCACCTGTTGGCAATCTATACCCCCCCCCCTACGATTGCCACCTTCTGACAATCTACCGGGCTTGTTTTTTAGTTATGCTTTGGGGTGACCTCGCTTGTTTGCATGCGTGAACCGAGGTCATGGTCCCTTCTGCCGACGGGGATGAAAGCCCTACCAAGCGGCAGCGGCGCAACCGGCCCGTCGGTCCCAGGTTAGGGTCTGGCTTGTTTATGTCTTGGGCTTCGGTTTAGGTCGTTAGTTCTGCTGTGGTTGTGCCGTTCGGCCTTTGCTTGCCCCGCCCTCCCTCCCCCCCCCCACCCTCCGCTCCCACCCTTGGAACAGGAACCGGTACAACGTGGCCTGGTTGCCCTGTGGCGAGTGCCCACGTTGCCTCGCCAACCGGTTGCGAGGCCTTTGGGTGTTCTGTGTGTTTGGGGATTGCGGTTCGCGGGGTTTTAAGGTTCTATATGTTTCGGTTTCGTAGGACTTCTGGGTTTAGGGCTTATGGGGTTCATGGCTTTTTTTTTTCTTATGGTCTTTGGGTTTAGTGGTTCTGGTGCCAGGGCTTTGATGCGGGGGCTTAGGGTCTGGGTCTCGGGTTTTAGGGTTCGGGGTTTCAGTGCTTGGGATTGTGGGGTTTAGGATTGTTTTCGGCTTAGTACCTTTTTTGTCCGCCGTTTAAGGATCTAGTGCTCGGGCATGTAAGGTTTCGGGTCTAGTATTTTGGGCGTTTGGGGGGATCTCGGTTGTTCTTCTGTCTGCCGACAGGACGCGTTCAGCGGAGTGATCGCTGCGATGGTCCAGTGCCTCGCAACCAATTTTTTCCGGCAGCGTGCTACGCCTAAGGCGGCCGCTAAAGCCAAAGCCGAGGCAAAGGCCAAGGCTCATTTTTATCAGAACCCGCCTCGTAAGTAGGCCTGGGTATTGAGGGGTTGGGTGTGTATGTAGCTATCTATGTAGTGTTGTCTAACCCTAGGGTATTATCCTTTATGTATGTAACTTTGTATGTATCCTGGTCCATCTATTAAAGCGGTAATTAATTGTTTCACATCGCGGGGTCTCGGCCGTTTGCCACCTGCCATTTTCTTTCTTTAAAAAAAAAATCTTTGGTTGCTCAGTCCGACTTGTACATGGGTGTGTGTGTGTGTGCGCCTGTGATGGTTTTAGTAGCTGTGATAATAATAGTGCTAATACTCGTAATAGGAGTAACAATAATAGTGGCAGTATATAATAGTTCATGGTGACGGCAATACGAATCGACATGACATCTCTACTTGTGTTGCCGGTAGTCGGACTGAGCGACCGGGGGGGCCGGGCACGTCTTTTGCGGGACTGTTAATTTCCTTCTTTGGCATAGACCTTTGTTGATTCTTATTTGTGGGTTGGTCTAGGAATGATAGCTGGTTGTCATTAAGGAAATTACAGTCTCGCAAACGTGGCAACTTGCGGGTCGGTGTGTCGGAGCGAAGCTTTGCTTCCAGATGCCGAGACACACCGACCCGCATGGGTTCCCGCGATGGACAGCTTCGTCAGTTTTGGTTCTGCAGTTTGGTTTTGTTGGAGTGGAACTGGCATCGTTTCTTGGAGATAGGTCTTTCTTCGTTTCGTGGTTGGTTAGCTGTCCATCGCATTTTGTTTCACGGGCCGTGGACTCTTTCTCCCAGGCTTGGTTGTTGGATCGTGCCGCTAGGTTCGGTTCCTGAGTAATCAGATACAGGCATGCACCGCTGAGTGACTTGCTCCGTCTGTGCAATGGTTTTGGCGTTGGTGGCTGTGGTTATCGTATTTAGTTTGTTCTTCTTGTGCCTTGGGGAAGGAGTCCTTCGGGATGCGCTCCGTCAATGCGTGGCCCTTTTCACCTGCCGCACTGGAATTTGTTTGTTTCACTTGAATTTGTGTGTTGCCTCTTTGTATTTCTCACTTCCATTCTCGCTCTCTCATCTTTTTTTTCTCTGTCCTTCTCTCTTTCTTTCTCTCTCTCCCTCCCTCTCCCCCCCTTTCCCTCTCTTTGCCCCGCTTTTTCTCGCATTTGCCGAGCGCCTAACATCAGCATCGGTGGCTCGGGGGCTGAGGCCGGCATTTGCGTTGTTTCACACTTCCTTGTGCATCTGTCGGTTAAAAGGAAGGTACTTTCGTCGCCTGCGGCACTGCATGGGTCTGTGCTTGCATCTGTCCGCTCTGCCTCTCCTCCTTGCTCTTCCGTCTTCGCCTGCCTTCCTTGTGCCCAGGTCCGACCTCGACTTGGGCTGGTGCCCTCAGAGGTTCCAGGGTTTGGGGTTTGCTTTGGAGGCCGGTTGGGGCTCAGAGGCAGCGAGGCAGCGGTCCGTGCGCGCAAGGTTGCAGGGTTTTTGGGATGTGGGCTTTTTCGCAGGCTGCGAGGTCTAGAGTGGGGTGCAGGGGTCGTTGCCGGGCCTTGGAGGGTTTTTGCGGCTTCTTAGGTCCTCTGTGCTGTCTTGCTACCCTGCGCTGCTCTGTATGCGGGATCCCGGCCCTTCTACCCCTCCCTGCGCCCAGGTCCGACCTTGTCATTGGCCGGTGCCTTCAGAGGTGTTAGGCTTTGGGGTTTGTTGCGAAGGTGGGTTGAAGTTGAGAGGCAGGGAGGCTGTGGTCCGTGCGCGCATTCAAAGTATTCGGTTTAAGGGTTTCGGGCTAAGCTTGTGGTGCTCAGGGCTCAGGGCTTAGGGCTTTGGGGTTGGGGTTTGAGGGCTAGGTTTCCTAGGAAGGCTGCTTTACGTAAATTTAACGGTCTCGGTTCTTGTGTGTTGGGGCATGTATCACAGGGTTTGGTGACTGTCGGGGTTGGGCTTTGCCGGGGTTTAGGTCCCGCTAAGGTGTAGGAGTTGGTGCGATTTATTTGTTGGGTTTCCTGCTGTATCAGGGCTCAGGGTTCGTTACGGTTGAGGCCTTGTCGGGGTTGGGCCTTCTGCTGGGGTTCAAGGTTTGTTGGTGTCTGAAATCTGTTAGGGTTCTGTGTTTGTCAGGGTTTAGGGGTTCCTAGGGGGTTTGTTGCGGTTTAGTTGTTGGACTTCAGGGGTTGTTGCGACCTAGGGATCAGGCTGCGTTGGGGGTGAGGGCTCTGCTAGGCCTTAAGGTTTGTTAGGCTTTCGGGCTCGGTAGGGTTTAAGCTTTGTTAGGCTAGAGGGTTTGCTAGGGTTTAGGGTCTTTTGGGGTTCAGGGTTTGTTAGGTGTCGTTTTCTTTCCGCCCAGGCTCGGCGGTGCTGCTTTTGCGTGGCCGGGCCCTCCCTCGCGAGGTTTCAGGGCTTCCAGGTGGGTTGGGGCTCCGAGGCAGAGAGGTCCGAGTGCGCGAGGCTTGGGTGTTGAGGGTTTTTTGGACTTGGAAGGTGGGTTGGGGCTCCGAGGCAGTGAGGTTTGGAGTGCGTGCTCTTAGGGCTTTTGTTGTTAGGGCTCAGGGCATTCTGGGGTTCAAGGTTTGTTGGGGTCTGGGGTTCGTCAGGGTGGAAGCTTCGAAGGGGTTCTGGACAGGTTAGTGTTTGCTAGGGTTGAGGGTTTGTTGCGGTTTATTTGTTAGAGTTTAAGGTTTGGTCGGTCCTAGGGTTCGTTGGGGCTTAGGCTTTGTTAGAGTTTGGGACTCTGTTAGGCTTTAGGGTTTCTTAGGCTTTAAGGCTCGGTAGGGTTTAAGCTTTGTTAGGCTAGAGGGTTTGCTAGGGTTTAGGGGCTCTTGGGGTTTAGGGTTTGTCATTCTTTCCTCTATTCCTTCCGCCCAGGCTCGGCGGTGCTGCTTTTGCGTGGCCGGGCGCTCCCTCGCGAGGCTTCAGGGGTTCCAGGTGGGTTGGGCTCCGAGGCAGAGAGGTCCGAGTGCGCGAGGCTTGGGTGTTGAGGGTTTTCCGGACTTGGGAGGTGGGTTGGGGCTCCGAGGCAGTGAGGTCTCGAGTGCGTGCCGTGCTTTGTGTGGGGGCTTCGGGTTGTTAGGGTTTGGGGTGTGCTAGGACTTAGGGTTTGGCAGGGTTTAGCGCTTGTCGGCGTTTAGGGTTTGTCCGGGTTTGCGGCTTGTTGGCGTTTCGGGTTCTGTTAGGCTGTTTAGGTTTCGGGTATCTTAGGGTTAAGGTTTCGTGTCGCCGTGGCCAGGGGCCAAGCCTAGGACCCAATCGTGAAAGGAGCCGGGGGGTCGAGCGGGAGCACCACTCGCTAGTCCCGGACCCGTCGGCTCCTTTCACTTTCGTTTTTCTTTTATATTCTTGTGGTGCGATGAGGTTGGTGAGTCGAGGGGTTCGAGTGCCCAGTTTACTCAAATCCTCCGTTCCTCAGGTTCTGCCAACTCGGTTAGTCGAGGGCGTCGAGGAGTGCGGTGCTCGGCATTCTTTTGGCCCCCTGGAGCATTTCGCAAGTTTGGGCGAGGATACACGTGAAGTTGAACCCCAGCCGCCGTCTTCGGTTTCAGTTTGTTATTAGCAGTCATGGCCGCTTTGCCCCCAATGATTGTTGCCCCTGCGGGGACGCCGTTGAGCGCGCAGCAGCTGCTGCAGATGCAGCAGCACCAGCAGCTGCAGCAGCAGCTGGCTTTGCCCATCATCGCCGAGTCCCGACATAATTCATGTCATGTGTGAGCGTCTCTTTTGGTTATGTCCGTGCTGCATCATCTCACCGACAACTTTTCGGTTGAGTCATTGTAAACTGCGCAAAAAAAGGACCAGTCGGGGACGCTCTGGCTGCAGCCGGTGGCTCCATGGCTCAACTCAACTTCATGCTGTTCTTGTAGGGTGTTGCCTGTTTGCCGTACATTGTCATGCTCACCGAATCTCCTCATTGGAAAATGTCCTTGCTATCTGAGGTCCCTCCCCCTGTGCCGGCGAACATCTTGATTTTCCCCGCAATGTGACTCTGTGCAAACATTCGTGCATTTATTGACTTCGCGCTAGCTTGTTTTCCCCGAGTGAATCCAAGGCCCACACTGCAGCAAAGGACGGCCCTCGGTGGCGGGTGAGGCGCATTGAGAGACAGGCAGGGATCCGGCTCAGAGGACGCGTTGAACGCTCAATTTCTAGGACTCAAAGTTCTGTCCTGCAGGCGGATGATTCTTCACGTTTCACGTCGCCTCACTGCCCATGTTTCGTTGCAGGGTCAAAATTGCCCTAGCAGATGCACGTGCATGTTTCTTTTTTCTTAAAACTTGGGGTCTCCAATTAGGTTTTGGTGTTGCTCATATTATGTTTCTGGTTCCGGTTAGTTCTCTTTCGGATTAGGTGATTCGTGGTTGTAGCCGTGCTGTATTGTTGTGGTTGTAGAATTGGGGACCCGGGGGTAGTAAGGTCGGGGGTTTGTCCGGAGCGAGGTTCGCCTCCAGATGCCGAGGACAAACCCCCGACCAGAGCGCCCTCTGTACATACTGGGGACGGTATCCTGGTTTGCTCTTAATTAGTTAGTTAGTTAGTTAGCTAGTTAGTTAGATAGATAGTTAGCTAGTTAGTTAGATAGTTAGCTAGTTGTTAGTTAGTTAGTTAGTTAGTTAGCTAGCTAGTTAGTTAGTCAGTTAGTTAGTTAGTGTTTGGGATCATGCAGATGTTTGACACACTCACTTGGTGGAGGTGAATATTGACTTGATCGCATAGTGCATTTTCTTTGGTCCTTCTTGGTTTGTTTCGTCCCCGTTTCACGGGCCATGGGCTTTGCATCGCACTTGTTTTTGCGGTTTGTTGTCATCGTTTTAGTTTGATTTGCTATGGCATCTCTTAGACTAGGTGCTCGATGCAAGGCCCTGCGGGATGCGCTCCGTTAATGCGTGGCCCTTTTTTGGTACTGGAATTCATCTAATTAAAACCTTGACCTTTTTGCTTAATTCAACTTTTGTTGCCGAGCGCCTAACACCAGCATCGGTGGCTCGGGGGCTGGGGCCGGCATGCATGTTCCTTTCTGACATCTTTCTTTAGCAACCGTCTTCAAAATAGATTGCACCGCTGCCGCGCTGTGCTTGCTTCTGTCCGCCCTTCCCCTCCTCTTTGCTCTTCCCTCCCCGCTGCCCTTCCTTTTGCTCAGGTCCGAGCTCGATTTGGGCTGGTGCCCTGAGAGGTTCCAGGGTTCGGGGTTTGCTTTGGAGGCCGGTTGGGGCTCAGAGGCAGCGAGGCAGTGGTCCGTGTGCGCTTGCAATGTTTCGGTTCTTGGCGTTTCCGGCTAAGCTTGTAGGGTTTAGGGCTCGGGGTCAAGGGCTTTCGGGGTTAAGGTTTTAGGGCTCGGAGGGTTTTCGGGTTTAGTGTTTTCGCGGTGAGGGTCAAGGAGGGTTTGGCGCTCTCGGGTTCAGGGTTAGAGTTTAGGATTGTTTTTGCTGCTTGGGGTTTAGGGTTTTCGGGGTTGGGGTTATGGTATGAGGTTTTCCTTCTTAGGGTCTGGGGTTCGTTAGGGCCGAAGCCTTCAAAGGGTTTGGGGAAAGTTTGGGGTTTGCTAGGGTTGAGGGTTTGTGTCGGTTTATTTGTTGGAGTTCAGGGTTTGTTGGGCATAGGCTTCGTTAGGGCTTGGGCTTTGCCCTTCCCTCCTCCTTGCTCCTCCCTCCCCGCTGCCCTTCCTTGTGCTCAGGTCCGACCTCGACTTGGGCTGGTGCCCTGAGAGGTTCCAGGGTTTGGGGTTTGCTTTGGAGGCCGGTTGGGGCTCAGGGGGTTCCAGGTGGGTTGGGGCTCCGAGGCAGAGAGGTCCGAGTGCGCGAGGATTGGGTGTTGAGGGTCCTTCGGCTTTGGAAGGTGGGTTGGGGCTCCGAGGCAGTGAGGTTTGGAGTGCATGCTCTTAGGGCTTTTGTTTCTTAGGGTTTAGGGTTGGTTGGAACGCAGGGTTCGTCAGGGTTTAGGGATCGCCCTCGTATTTTTGGGGTTTGGGGCTAGGGTTGCGGGTAGGTTGTTTGGGTCATCTTATTTACTTAAAACCTCGTGGGGGTTAACCTTCTCAATATACTTAAACCTTTCAACTTACTTAAACCCTCGTGGGGGGGGGGGGGCAACCCTTTCAATTTACTGAAACCAACCCTTGCGGACGCTAAGGCTTTTCGGGTTAAGGGGTTGAGGGTTTTCGGGTTTAGGGTTAGGGTTTAGGGGTTTCGGGTTTAGGCGGTTTATTTGTTGGAGTCGAGGGTTTGTTGGGCCTGGGCTTCGTTAGGGCTTGGGCTTTGTTGGGGTTCAGAGCGCTGTTCGGGTTTAGGGTTTGTTGGGCTTTAGAGCTCGATGGGGTTGAAGCTTTGTTAAGGTTAGCGGTTTGCCAGGGTTTAAGGGTTCTTGGGGTTCAGGGTTTGTTAGGGGTTTTCCTCTCTTTCCGCCCAGGCTCGGCGATGCTGCTTTTGCGTGGCCGGGGCCCCCCTCGCGAGGCTTCGGGGGTTCCAGGTGGGTTGGGGCTCCGAGGCAGAGAGGTCCGAGTGCGCGAGGATTGGGTGTTGAGGGTCCTTCGGCTTTGGAAGGTGGGTTGGGGCTCCGAGGCAGTGAGGTTTGGAGTGCATGCTCTTAGGGCTTTTGTTTCTTAGGGTTTAGGGTTGGTTGGAACGCAGGGTTCGTCAGGGTTTAGGGATCGCCCTCGTATTTTTGGGGTTTGGGGCTAGGGTTGTGGGTAGGTTGTTTGGGTCATCTTATTTACTTAAAACCTCGTGGGGGTTAACCTCGTGGGGGTTAACCTTCTCAATATACTTAAACCTTTCAACTTACTTAAACCCTCGTGGGGGGGGGGGGGCAACTCTTTCAATTTACTGAAACCAGGTTGTTTGAGTCATCTTATTTACTTAAAACCTCGTGGGGGCTAACCTTCTCAATATACTTAAACCTTTCAACTTTCTTAAACCCTCGTGGGGGGGCAACTCTTTCAATTTACTGAAACCAACCCTTGCGGACGCTAAGGCTTTTCGGGTTAAGGGTTTGAGGGTTTTCGGGTTTAGGGTTAGGGTTTAGGGTTTTCGGGTTTAGGATTTAGGGTTTTCGGGTTTAGGGTTAGGGTTTAGGGTTTGCGGGTTTAGGATTTAGGGTTTTCGGGTTTAGGGTTTAGGGTTAAAGGTTTAGGGTTGGGTGTGTTGCTTGGGTCATTTCAATTTACTTAAACCGTTCAGTTGCACTTAGAAAAAACTTGTAAATTTACTTAAACTGCCCTATGGTCGACCGTTGCTTGCCTTAAATCCTGCGTACCTGCTGAACATAAAACCAGAAGCTGCGCTGGCGCACCTTCGGCGCAAGCCGTCTAAAATTTAGGGTTTAGGGTTTAGGGGTTTAGGGTTTAGGGTTTAGGGGTTTAGGGTTTAGGGTTTAGGGTTTTAGGGTTTAGGGTTTAGGGTTTAGGGTTTTAGGGTTTAGGGTTTAGGGTTTAGGGTTTTGGGTTTAGGGTTTAGGGTTTAGGGTTTAGGGTTTAGGGTTTAGGGTTTAGGGTTTAGGGTTTAGGGTTTAGGGTTTAGGGTTTAGGGTTTAGGGTTTAGGGTTTGGGGTTTAGGGTTTAGGGTGTGGCAGGCGAAGTCGCGCGCTCGGGTGTGAAGCACCCCGGGCCGCGCGCTCGCGTTGCTTGTAAACCCACCCCGGCCACCCAAACTATACTCTATTAGGGTTTAGGGTTTCTACCCCCCAACCCCCTATCAAGGGGGGATTTTATATTTTTGCACCCATGAACGTTCCAGTTGTTGAAGTTGTGGTTTAAGCAACGGCTGGGAGTAGCCTCGGCCCTTTTCGGGCCTTCGGCATGGCAGGGCCGGCTCGGCCCTTTAACCTTATCGTTTGAAAGCTTTGGAAACCAAAAATCCAAGAAATCCTTATTTTTGCACCCATAAGGTTCCAGTTGTTTAAGTTGTGGCCTAGGCAACGAACGGCTGGGAGTAGCCTCGGCCCTTTTCGGGCCTTCGGCATGGCAGGGCCAGCTCGGCCCTTTAACCTTATCGTTTGACAGCTTTGGAAAATCTAGATTTTAGAGCTGGTTCCTAGATCCTAAATCCTAAACCCAGAATCCTAAATCCTAAATCCTAAACCCTAAATCCTAAATCCTAAACCCCAAATCCTAAATCCTAAACACCAAATCCTAAATCCTAAACCCTAAATCCTAAATCCTAAACCTTAAATCCTACATCTAGGTCTTAGAGCTGGTTGTCCTTTTCCGAAAAGGACAAGCGCGACTAAATATTGAAATCCGGAAGCTTAAGAGCAGCCACACGAAAAGAAAGGAGGGGACCTCGAGATTCGCAACCGGCCTTCTCTAAAAGGCACATTTTATGAACAGAATTTGTCACTTGAAAACCACCAGCAAAAATCCAAATTTCCGGAGGCTAAATCTTAAATCGTAAATCTTAAATCCTAAATCCTAAACCCTAAATCCTAAATCCTAAATCCTAAATCCTAAATCTTAAACCTTAAAACTTAAATCCAAAATCCTAAATCTTAAATCCTGAATCCTAAATCCTAAATCCTAAATCCTAAATCCTAGACCCTAAATCCTAAATCCTAAATCCTAAACCCTAAATCTTAAATCCTAAATCCTAAATCCTAAAAACTAAATCCTAAACCCTAAAACTTAAATCCTAAATCCTAAATCCTAAATCCTAGACTAAATATTGAAATCCGGAAGCTTAAGAGCAGCCACAAGAAAAGAAAGGAGAGGACCTCGAGATTCGCAACCGGCCTTCTCTAAAAGGCACATTTTATGAACAGAATTTGTCACTTCAAAATCACCAGCAAAAATCAAATTTCCGGAGGCTAAATCCTAAATCCTAAATCCTAAACCCTAAATCCTAAACCCTAAATCCTAAATCCTAAATCCTAAACCCTAAATCCTAAATCCTAAACCCTAAATCCTGAATCCTAAATCCTAAACCCTAAATCCTGAATCCTAAATCCTAAACCCCAAGTCCTAAATCCTAAATCCTAAACCCTAAATCCTAAATCCTAAACCCTAAATCCTAAATCTAGATTTTAGAGCTGGTTGTCCTTTTCCGAAAAGGACAAGCGGGACTAAATATTGAAATCCGGAAGCTTAAGAGCAGCCACACGAAAAGAAAGGAGGGGACCTCGAGATTCGCAACCGGCCTTCTCTAAAAGGCACATTTTATGAACAGAATTTGTCACTTGAAAACCACCAGCAAAAATCCAAATTTCCGGAGCTAAATCCTAAATCCTAAATCCGGAAGCTTGAGAGCAGCCACACGAAAAGAAAGGAGGGGACCTCGAGATTCGCAACCGGCCTTGTCTAAAAGGCACATTTTATGAACAGAATTTGTCACTTGAAAATCACCAGCAAAAATCCAAATTTCCGAAGGCTAAATCCTAAACCCTAAATCCTAAACCCTAAATCCTAAATCCTAAAGCTTAAATCCTAAACCCTAAATCCTAAAGCCTAAATCCCAAATCCTAAACCCTAAAACTTAAATCCTAAATCCTAAATCCTAAATCCTATACCCTAAATCCTAAATCCTGAATCCTAAATCCTAAATCCTAAACCTTAAATCCTAAATCCTAAATCCCAAATCCTAAATCCTAAACCCTAAACCCTAAATCCTAAATCCTAAATCCTAAATCCTAACCCAAAAAAGGGGGACCAGAGCAAATGGATCACGGTTTGGGGTTATTATATAGCTACGCTAGAGGTGGTCCCGATACGGCGGTCCCTCATTTCGAAGACTTCCCGTTGGGGTCTGCCATGGGCTTTACACCGTTGACCTGTGCAGGTCAGACCGGGGAGGCTTTACCCTCCCCTCTCCGCGTCCCGCTCTTTCCGTAGGGGCGCTCGGGCTGTTAGGCCCTCGGCCAGAGCGCTCGGGGCCTGTCGTTCGACGGTTTCGGCCCCTCGCTTAGTTTAGGGTGTAGGGTTTAGGGTTTAGGGTTTAGGGTTTAGGGTTTAGGGTTTAGGGTTTAGGGTTTAGGGTTTAGGGTTCGCCAGCGCAGTTTTTTGAGACTGCGCTAAAAGGCGCCCCGAGCATCTCACGCGAAGCCAGCAGCTGCATCCCTTTCTTTTAAGGAGGCTGGTCCTTAAGCCTTAAAACTCCTTGTCTGCACTGCGCTTGCTCTCTGTTGGTTCGGGCTAGACTAAATTGAGTCTTTCTGATTGTTATGGGTTTGCTGGGGTTTGGTAAAAAAGCCCGTTTCTGACAATCGTGTTTTTCGGCACTTTTTCCGGGTTTGGGATCGAAACCTTTGAACTTTTTTCTGGCGCGGCCGGGTCCCCCCTCGCGAAGTTTCAGGGGTGCGAGGTGGGTTGGGGCTCGGAGGCGGAGGGGTCCGAGTGCGAGCATCTCATCCGAAGGCTTTTCTCTGCCTTAAGGGGGTCCATGTGGACTGCGCTCACAGGCGCCCCGAGCATCTCCCACGAAGGCTTGCTCTGCTTTAGGGGGGCTGGTCCTTAGGTCCTAAAGTTTTGCGTGTGCCCTGCGATTGTGCTCTGTTTGTTCGGGTTAAGTTAGGTTTAGAGCCCTGTGAGTGTAAAAGGATTGCCGGGTCTTGGTGTTTCTTGTGGTTTCACTGCTTTGAGGGGGCCGTTGCTTAAGCCTTAAAAGTTGTCGTCTGCTCCGCGATTGCTCTCTGTTGGTTCGGGCTAGACTAAATTGAGGCTTTGTTAGTGTTGAAGGATTGCCGGGGTTTGGGGGTGCTTGTGGTTTCACTGCTTTTAGTGGGCCGTTGCATAAGCCTTCAAGCTCGTCGTCTGCCCCGTTGTCTGCTCCGCGATTGCTCTCTGTTGGTTCGGGCTAGACTAGATTGAGGCTTTCTTATTGTTGAGGGAGTGCTGGGTTTTGGGGGCGCTTGTGGTTTTACTGCTTTGAGGGGGCCGTTCCTTATGCCTTCGAACTCGTCGTCGGCCCTACGAGTGCTCCCTGTTTGCCCGGGCTGCTCTTGGTTGAAGCTTTAGTAGTGTTTAGGGATTGCCGCGGTTTTGGTGTCTTTGTTGTTTGAAAGAAGGTCAAGGTTCTCGGGGGCGTTTCTGCCTAGGCTCGGGAGATTTTTCTTTCGTGGGAGGGTCCCCCCTTGTGTTCCTGGGGGGTCTAGATTGTCGGAAGATGGCAATCCTGGTTGGTGGGGGGGGGGGTCACATTGCCAACAGGTGGCAATCACACCTGCGTTTTTGGTGCTTAGCTGCCATTTGCCAGGCCTGATGGATTGCCGGCAGGTGGCAATCTTAGGGGGTCTAGATTGTCAGAAGGCGGCAATCGTAGGGGGGGGGGTATAGATTGCCAACAGGTGGCAATCACAGGAGATCTAGATTGTCAGCAGGTGGCAATCTTAAGGGGGGGGGGGGGCCACATTGCCAACAGGTGGCAATCACACCTGCGTTTTTGGTGCTTAGCTGCCACTTGCCAGGCCTGATGGATTGCCGGCAGGTGGCAATCTTAGGGGGTCTAGATTGCCACCTGTTGGCAATCTATACCCCCCCCCCTACGATTGCCACCTTCTGACAATCTACCGGGCTTGTTTTTTAGTTATGCTTTGGGGTGACCTCGCTTGTTTGCATGCGTGAACCGAGGTCATGGTCCCTTCTGCCGACGGGGATGAAAGCCCTACCAAGCGGCAGCGGCGCAACCGGCCCGTCGGTCCCAGGTTAGGGTCTGGCTTGTTTATGTCTTGGGCTTCGGTTTAGGTCGTTAGTTCTGCTGTGGTTGTGCCGTTCGGCTTTTGCTTGCCCCGCCCTCCCTCCCCCCCCCCACCCTCCGCCCCCACCCTTGGAACAGGAACCGGTACAACGTGGCCTGGTTGCCCTGTGGCGAGTGCCCACGTTGCCTCGCCAACCGGTTGCGAGGCCTTTGGGTGTTCTGCGTGTTTGGGGATTGCGGTTCGCGGGGTTTTAAGGTTCTATATGTTTCGGTTTCGTAGGACTTCTGGGTTTAGGGCTTATGGGGTTCATGGCTTTTTTTTTTCTTATGGTCTTTGGGTTTAGTGGTTCTGGTGCCAGGGCTTTGGTGCGGGGGCTTAGGGTCTGGGTCTCGGGTTTTAGGGTTCGGGGTTTCAGTGCTTGGGATTGTGGGGTTTAGGATTGTTTTCGGCTTAGTACCTTTTTTGTCCGCCGTTTAAGGATCTAGTGCTCGGGCATGTAAGGTTTCGGGTCTAGTATTTTGGGCGTTTGGGGGGATCTCGTTTGTTCTTCTGTCTGCCGACAGGACGCGTTCAGCGGAGTGATCGCTGCGATGGTCCAGTGCCTCGCAACCAATTTTTCCGGCAGCGTGCTACGCCTAAGGCGGCCGCTAAAGCCAAAGCCGAGGCAAAGGCCAAGGCTCATTTTTATCAGATCCCGCCTCGTAAGTAGGCCTGGGTATTGAGGGGTTGGGTGTGTATGTAGCTATCTATGTAGTGTTGTCTAACCCTAGGGTATTATCCTTTATGTATGTAACTTTGTATGTATCCTGGTCCATCTATTAACGCGGTAATTAATTGTTTCACATCGCGGGGTCTCGGCCGTTTGCCACCTGCCATTTTCTTTCTTTAAAAAAAAAATCTTTGGTTGCTCAGTCCGACTTGTACATCGGTGTGTGTGTGTGTGCGCCTGTGATGGTTTTAGTAGCTGTGATAATAATAGTGCTAATACTCGTAATAGGAGTAACAATAATAGTGGCAGTATATAATAGTTCATGGTGACGGCAATACGAATCGACATGACATCTCGACTTGTGTTGCCGGTAGTCGGACTGAGCGACCGGGGGGGCCGGGCACGTCTTTTGCGGGACTGTTAATTTCCTTCTTTGGCATAGACCTTTGTTGATTATTATTTGTGGGTTGGTCTAGGAATGATAGCTGGTTGTCATTAAGGAAATTACAGTCTCGCAAACGTGGCAACTTGCGGGTCGGTGTGTCGGAGCGAAGCTTTGCTTCCAGATGCCGAGACACAGCGACCCGCATGGGTTCCCGCGATGGACAGCTTCGTCAGTTTTGGTTCTGCAGTTTGGTTTTGTTGGAGTGGAACTGGCATCGTTTCTTGGAGATAGGTCTTTCTTCGTTTCGTGGTTGGTTAGCTGTCCATCGCATTTTGTTTCACGGGCCGTTGACTCTTTCTCCCAGGCTTGGTTGTTGGATCGTACCGCTAGGTTCGGTTCCTGAGTAATCAGATACAGGCATGCACCGCTGAGTGACTTGCTCCGTCTGTGCAATGGTTTTGGCGTTGGTGGCTGTGGTTATCGTATTTAGTTTGTTCTTCTTGTGCCTTGGGGAAGGAGTCCTTCGGGATGCGCTCAGTCAATGCGTGGCCCTTTTCACCTGCCGCACTGGAATTTGTTTGTTTCACTTGAATTTGTGTGTTGCCTCTTTGTATTTCTCACTTCCATTCTCGCTCTCTCATCTTTTTTTCTCTGTCCTTCTCTCTTTCTTTCTCTCTCTCCCTCCCTCTCCCCCCCTTTCCCTCTCTTTGCCCCGCTTTTTCTCGCATTTGCCGAGCGCCTATCATCAGCATCGGTGGCTCGGGGGCTGAGGCCGGCATTTGCGTTGTTTCACACTTCCTTGTGCATCTGTCGGCTAAAAGGAAGGTACTTTCGTCGCCTGCGGCACTGCATGGGTCTGTGCTTGCATCTGTCCGCTCTGCCTCTCCTCCTTGCTCTTCCGTCTTCGCCTGCCTTCCTTGTGCCCAGGTCCGACCTCGACTTGCGCTGGTGCCCTCAGAGGTTCCAGGGTTTGGGGTTTGCTTTGGAGGCCGGTTGGGGCTCAGAGGCAGCGAGGCAGCGGTCCGTGCGCGCAAGGTTGCAGGGTTTTGGGATGTGGGCTTTTTCGCAGGCTGCGAGGTCTAGAGTGGGGTGCAGGGGTCGTTGCCGGGCCTTGGAGGGTTTTTGCGGCTTCTTAGGTCCTCTGTGCTGTCTTGCTACCCTGCGCTGCTCTGTAGGCGGGATCCCGGCCCTTCTACCCCTCCCTGCGCCCAGGTCCGACCTTGTCATTGGCCGGTGCCTTCAGAGGTGTTAGGCTTTGGGGTTTGTTGCGAAGGTGTGTTGAAGTTGAGAGGCAGGGAGGCTGTGGTCCGTGCGCGCATTCAAAGTATTCGGTTTAAGGGTTTCGGGCTAAGCTTGTGGTGCTCAGGGCTCAGGGCTTAGGGCTTTGGGGTTGGGGTTTGAGGGCTAGGTTTCCTAGGAAGGCTGCTTTACGTAAATTTAACGGTCTCGGTTATTGTGTGTTGGGGCATGTATCACAGGGTTTGGTGACTGTCGGGGTTGGGCTTTGCCGGGGTTTAGGTCCCGCTAAGGTGTAGGAGTTGGTGCGATTTATTTGTTGGGTTTCCTGCTGTATCAGGGCTCAGGGTTCGTTACGGTTGAGGCCTTGTCGGGGTTTGGCCTTCTGCTGGGGTTCAAGGTTTGTTGGTGTCTGAAATCTGTTAGGGTTCTGTGTTTGTCAGGGTTTAGGGGTTCCTAGGGGGTTTGTTGCGGTTTAGTTGTTGGACTTCGGGGGTTGTTGCGACCTAGGGATCAGGCTGCGTTGGGGGTGAGGGCTCTGCTAGGCCGTAAGGTTTGTTAGGCTTTCGGGCTCGGTAGGGTTTAAGCTTTGTTAGGCTAGAGGGTTTGCTAGGGTTTAGGGTCTTTTGGGGTTCAGGGTTTGTTAGGTGTCGTTTTCTTTCCGCCCAGGCTCGGCGGTGCTGCTTTTGCGTGGCCGGGCCCTCCCTCGCGAGGTTTCAGGGCTTCCAGGTGGGTTGGGGCTCCGAGGCAGAGAGGTCCGAGTGCGCAAGGCTTGGGTGTTGAGGGGTTTTTGGACTTGGAAGGTGGGTTGGGGCTCCGAGGCAGTGAGGTTTGGAGTGCGTGCTCTTAGGGCTTTTGTTGTTGGGGCTCAGGGCATTCTGGGGTTCAAGGTTTGTTGGGGTCTGGGGTTCGTCAGGGTGGAAGCTTCGAAGGGGTTCTGGAAAGGTTAGTGTTTGCTAGGGTTGAGGGTTTGTTGCGGTTTATTTGTTAGAGTTTAAGGTTTGGTCGGTCCTAGGGTTCGTTGGGGCTTAGGCTTTGTTAGAGTTTGGGACTCTGTTAGGCTTTAGGGTTTCTTAGGCTTTAAGGCTCGGTAGGGTTTAAGCTTTGTTAGGCTAGAGGGTTTGCTAGGGTTTAGGGGCTCGTGGGGTTTAGGGTTTGTCATTCTTTCCTCTACTCCTTCCGCCCAGGCTCGGCGGTGCTGCTTTTGCGTGGCCGGGCCCTCCCTCGCGAGGTTTCAGGGCTTCCAGGTGGGTTGGGGCTCCGAGGCAGAGAGGTCCGAGTGCGCGAGGCTTGGGTGTTGAGGGTTTTCCGGACTTGGAAGGTGGGTTGGGGCTCCGAGGCAGTGAGGTTTGGGGTGCGTGCCGTGCTTTGTGTGGGGGCTTCGGGTTGTTAGGGTTTGGGGTGTGCTAGGACTTAGGGTTTGGCAGGGTTTAGCGCTTGTCGGCGTTTAGGGTTTGTCCGGGTTTGCGGCTTGTTGGCGGTTCGGGTTCTGTTAGGCTGTTTAGGTTTCGGGTATCTTAGGGTTAAGGTTTCGTGTCGCCGTGGCCAGGGGCCAAGCCTAGGACCCAATCGTGAAAGGAGCCGGGGGGTCGAGCGGGAGCACCACTCGCTAGTACCGGACCCGTCGGCTCCTTTCACTTTCGTTTTTCTTTTATATTCTTGTGGTGCGATGAGGTTGGTGAGTCGAGGGGTTCGAGTGCCCAGTTTACTCAAATCCTCCGTTCCTCAGGTTCTGCAAACTCGGTTAGTCGAGGGCGTCGAGGAGTGCGGTGCTCGGCATTCTTTTGGCCCCCTGGAGCATTTCGCAAGTTTGGGCGAGGATACACGTGAAGTTGAACCCCAGCCGCCGTCTTCGGTTTCAGTTTGTTATTAGCAGTCATGGCCGCTTTTCCCCCAATGATTGTTGCCCCTGCGGGGACGCCGTTGAGCGCGCAGCAGCTGCTGCAGATGCAGCAGCACCAGCAGCTGCAGCAGCAGCTGGCTTTGCCCATCATCGCCGAGTCCCGACATAATTCATGTCATGTGTGTGCGTCTCTTTTGGTTATGTCCGTGCTGCATCATCTCACCGACAACTTTTCGGTTGAGTCATTGTAAACTGCGCAAAAAAAGGACCAGTCGGGGACGCTCTGGCTGCAGCCGGTGGCTCCATGGCTCAACTCAACTTCATGCTGTTCTTGTAGGGTGTTTCCTGTTTGCCGTACATTGTCATGCTCACCGAATCTCCTCATTGGAAAATGTCCTTGCTATCTGAGGTCCCTCCCCCTGTGCCGGCGAACATCTTGATTTTCCCCGCAATGTGACTCTGTGCAAACATTCGTGCATTTATTGACTTCGAGCTAGCTTGTTTTCCCCGAGTGAATCCAAGGCCCACACTGCAGCAAAGGACGGCCCTCGGTGGCGGGTGAGGCGCATTGAGAGACAGGCAGGGATCCGTCTCAGAGGACGCGTTGAACGCTCAATTTCTAGGACTCAAAGTTCTGTCCTGCAGGCGGATGATTCTTCACGTTTCACGTCGCCTCACTGCCCATGTTTCGTTGCAGGGTCAAAATTGCCCTAGCAGATGCACGTGCATGTTTCTTTTTTCTTACAACTTGGGGTCTCCAATTAGGTTTTGGTGTTGCTCATATTATGTTTCTGGTTCCGGTTAGTTCTCTTTCGGATTAGGTGATTCGTGGTTGTAGCCGTGCTGTAGTGTTGTGGTTGTAGAATTGGGGACCCGGGGGTAGTAAGGTCGGGGGTTTGTCCGGAGCGAGGTTCGCCTCCAGATGCCGAGGACAAACCCCCGACCAGAGCGCCCTCTGTACATACTGGGGACGGTATCCTGGTTTGCTCTTAATGAGTTAGTTAGTTAGTTAGCTAGTTAGTTAGATAGATAGTTAGCTAGTTAGTTAGATAGTTAGCTAGTTGTTAGTTAGTTAGTTAGTAAGTTAGCTAGCTAGTTAGTTAGTCAGTTAGTTAGTTAGTGTTTGGGATCATGCAGATGTTTGACACACTCACTTGGTGGAGGTGAATATTGACTTGATCGCATAGTGCATTTTCTTTGGTCCTTCTTGGTTTGTTTCGTCCCCGTTTCACGGGCCATGGGCTTTGCATCGCACTTGTTTTTGCGGTTTGTTGTCATCGTTTTAGTTTGATTTGATATGGCATCTCTTAGACTAGGTGCTCGATGCAAGGCCCTGCGGGATGCGCTCCGTTAATGCGTGGCCCTTTTTTGGTACTGGAATTCATCTAATTAAACCCTTGACCTTTTTGCTTAATTCAACTTTTGTTGCCGAGCGCCTAACACCAGCATCGGTGGCTCGGGGGCTGGGGCCGGCATGCATGTTCCTTTCTGACATCTTTCTTTAGCAACCGTCTTCAAAATAGATTGCACCGCTGCCGCGCTGTGCTTGCTTCTGTCCGCCCTTCCCCTCCTCTTTGCTCTTCCCTCCCCGCTGCCCTTCCTTTTGCTCAGGTCCGAGCTCGATTTGGGCTGGTGCCCTGAGAGGTTACAGGGTTCGGGGTTTGCTTTGGAGGCCGGTTGGGGCTCAGAGGCAGCGAGGCAGTGGTCCGTGTGCGCTTGCAATGTTTCGGTTCTTGGCGTTTCCGGCTAAGCTTGTAGGGTTTAGGGCTCGGGGTCAAGGGCTTTCGGGATTAAGGTTTTAGGGCTCGGAGGGTTTTCGGGTTTAGTGTTTTCGCGGTGAGGGTCAAGGAGGGTTTGGCGCTCTCGGGTTCAGGGTTAGAGTTTAGGATTGTTTTTGCTGCTTGGGGTTTAGGGTTTTCGGGGTTGGGGTTATGGTATGAGGTTTTCCTTCTTAGGGTCTGGGGTTCGTTAGGGCCGAAGCCTTCAAAGGGTTTGGGGAAAGTTTGGGGTTTGCTAGGGTTGGGGGTTTGTGTCGGTTTATTTGTTGGAGTTCAGGGTTTGTTGGGCATAGGCTTCGTTAGGGCTTGGGCTTTGCCCTTCCCTCCTCCTTGCTCCTCCCTCCCCGCTGCCCTTCCTTGTGCTCAGGTCCGACCTCGACTTGGGCTGGTGCCCTGAGAGTTTCCAGGGTTTGGGGTTTGCTTTGGAGGCCGGTTGGGGCTCAGAGGCAGCGAGGCAGTGGTCCGTGTGCGCTTGCAATGTTTCGGTTCTTGGCGTTTCGGGCTAAGCTTGTAGGGTTTAGGGCTCGGGGTTAAGGGCTTTCGGGGTTAAGGTTTTAGGGCTCGGAGGGTTTTCGGGTTTAGTGTTTTCGCGGTGAGGGTCAAGGAGGGTTTAGCGCTCTCGGGTTCAGGGTTGGGGAAAGTTTGGGGTTTGCTAGAGTTGAGGGTTTGTGTCGGTTTATTTGTTGGAGTCGAGGGTTTGTTGGGCCTGAGCTTCGTTAGGGCTTGGGCTTTGTTGGGGTTCAGAGCGCTGTTCGGGTTTAGGGTTTGTTGGGCTTTAGAGCTGGATGGGGTTGAAGCTTTGTTAAGGTTAGCGGTTTGCCAGGGTTTAAGGGTTCTTGGGGTTCAGGGTTTGTTAGGGGTTTTCCTCTCTTTCCGCCCAGGCTCGGCGATGCTGCTTTTGCGTGGCCGGGGCCCCCCTCGCGAGGCTTCGGGGGTTCCAGGTGGGATGGGGCTCCGAGGCAGAGAGGTCCGAGTGCGCGAGGATTGGGTGTTGAGGGTCCTTCGGCTTTGGAAGGTGGGTTGGGGCTCCGAGGCAGTGAGGTTTGGAGTGCATGCTCTTAGGGCTTTTGCTTCTTAGGGTTTAGGGTTGGTTGGAACGCAGGGTTCGTCAGGGTTTAGGGATCGCCCTCGTATTTTTGGGGTTTGGGGCTAGGGTTGCGGGTAGGTTGTTTGTGTCATCTTATTTACTTAAAACCTCGTGGGGGTTAACCTTCTCAATATACTTAAACCTTTCAACTTACTTAAACCCTCGTGGGGGGGGGGCAACCCTTTCAATTTACTGAAACCAACCCTTGCGGACGCTAAGGCTTTTCGGGTTAAGGGGTTGAGGGTTTTCGGGTTTAGGGTTAGGGTTTAGGGGTTTCGGGTTTAGGCGGTTTATTTGTTGGAGTCGAGGGTTTGTTGGGCCTGGGCGTCGTTAGGGCTTGGGCTTTGTTGGGGTTCAGAGCGCTGTTCGGGTTTAGGGTTTGTTGGGCTTTAGAGCTCGATGGGGTTGAAGCTTTGTTAAGGTTAGCGGTTTGCCAGGGTTTAGGGGTTCTTGGGGTTCAGGGTTTGTTAGGGGTTTTCCTCTCTTTCCGCCCAGGCTCGGCGATGCTGCTTTTGCGTGGCCGGGGCCCCCCTCGCGAGGCTTCGGGGGTTCCAGGTGGGTTGGGGCTCCGAGGCAGAGAGGTCCGAGTGCGCGCGGATTGGGTGTTGAGGGTCCTTCGGCTTTGGAAGGTGGGTTGGGGCTCCGAGGCAGTGAGGTTTGGAGTGCATGCTCTTAGGGCTTTTGTTTCTTAGGGTTTAGGGTTGGTTGGAACGCAGGGTTCGTCAGGGTTTAGGGATCGCCCTCGTTTTTTTGGGGTTTGGGGCTAGGGTTGTGGGTAGGTTGTTTGGGTCATCTTATTTACTTAAAACCTCGTGGGGGTTAACCTTCTCAATATACTTAAACCTTTCAACTTACTTAAACCCTCGTGGGGGGGGGGGGCAACTCTTTCAATTTACTGAAACCAGGTTGTTTGAGTCATCTTATTTACTTAAAACCTCGTGGGGGCTAACCTTCTCAATATACTTACACCTTTCAACTTACTTAAACCCTCGTGGGGGGGCAACTCTTTCAATTTACTGAAACCAACCCTTGCGGACGCTAAGGCTTTTCGGGTTAAGGGTTTGAGGGTTTTCGGGTTTAGGGTTAGGGTTTAGGGTTTTCGGGTTTAGGATTTAGGGTTTTCGGGTTTAGTGTTAGGGTTTAGGGTTTTCGGGTTTAGGATTTAGGGTTTTCGGGTTTAGGGTTTAGGGTTAAAGGTTTAGGGTTGGGTGTGTTGCTTGGGTCATTTCAATTTACTTAAACCGTTCAGTTGCACTTAGAAAAAACTTGTCAATTTACTTAAACTGCCCTATGGTCGACCGTTGCTTGCCTTAAATCCTGCGTACCTGCTGAACATAAACCCAGAAGCTGCGCTGGCGCACCTTCGGCGCAAGCCGTCTAAAATTTAGGGTTTAGGGTTTAGGGTTTAGGGTTTAGGGTTTAGGGTTTAGGGTTTAGGGTGTGGCAGGCGAAGTCGCGCGCTCGGGTGTGAAGCACCCCGGGCTGCGCGCTCGCGTTGCTTGTAAACCCACCCCGGCCACCCAAACTATACTCTATTAGGGTTTAGGGTTTCTACCCCCCAACCCCCCTATCAAGAGGGGCTTTTATATTTTTGCGCCCATGAACGTTCCAGTTGTTTAAGTTGTGGCCTAGGCAACGGCTGGGAGTAGCCTCGGCCCTTTTCGGGCCTTCGGCATGGCAGGGCCGGCTCGGCCCTTTAACCTTATCGTTTGAAAGCTTTGGAAATCAATAATCCAAGAAATCCCTATTTTTGCACCCATAAGGTTCCAGTTGTTTAAGTTGTGGCCTAGGCAACGGTTGGGAGTAGCCTCGGCCCTTTTCGGGCCTTCGGCATGGCAGGGCCGGCTCGGCCCTTTAACCTTATCGTTTGACAGCTTTGGAAAATCTAGATTTTAGAGCTGGTTCCTAGATCCTAAATCCTAAACCCTAAATCCTAAATCCTAAATCTTAAATCTTGGATCCTAAATCCTAAACCCCAAATCCTAAATCCTAAACACCAAATCCTAAATCCTAAACCCTAAATCCTAAATCCTAAATCCTAAATCTAAATTTCAGAGCTGGCTGTCCTTTTCCGAAAAGGACAAGCGCGACTAAATATTGAAATCCGGAAGCTTAAGAGCAGCCACACGAAAAGAAAGGAGGGGACCTCGAGATTCGCAACCGGCCTTCTCTAAATAAAAAGCACATTTTATGAACAGAATTTGTCACTTGAAAATCACCAGCAAAAATCCAAATTTCCGGAGGTTAAATCCTGAATCCTAAATCTTAACCCCCAAAATCCTAAATCCTAAATCCTAAACCCTAAACCCTAAATCCTAAATCCTAAATCCTAAATCCTAAATCCTAAAACCTAAATCCTAACTCCAAAATCCTAAATCCTAAATCCTAAATCCTAAATCATAAACTAAATCCTAAATCCTAAACCCTAAATCCTAAATCCTAAATCCTAAACCTTAAAACCTAAATCCTAAATCCTAAATCCTAGACTAAATATTGAAATCCGGAAGCTTAAGAGCAGCCACAAGAAAAGAAAGGAGGGGACCTCGAGATTCGCAACCGGCCTTCTCTAAAAGGCACATTTTATGAACAGAATTTGTCACTTCAAAATTACCAGCAAAAAACCACATTTCCGGAGGCTAAATCCTAAATCCTAAATCCTAAATCCTAAATCCTGAATCCTAAATCCTAAATCCTAAATCCTAAACCCTAAATCCTACACCCTAAATCCTAAATCCTAAATCCTAAACCCCAAATCCTGAATCCTAGATCCTAAACCCAAATCCTAAATCCTAAATCCTAAACCCTAAATCCTAAATCCTAAAAACCTAAATCCTAACCCCAAAAGAGGGGGACCAGAGCAAATGGGGCACGGTTTGGGGTTATTATATAGCTACGCTATAGAGGCGGTCCCGATACGGCGGTCCCTCGTTTCGAAGACTTCCCGTTGGGGTCTGCCATGGGCTTTACACCGTTGACCTGTGCAGGTCAGACCGGGGAGGCTTTACCCTCCCCTCTCCGCGTCCCGCTCTTTTCGTAGGGGCGCTCGGGCTGTTAGGCCCTCGGCCAGAGCGCTCGGGGCCTGTCGTTCGACGGTTTCGGCCCGTCGCTTAGTTTAGGGTTTAGGGTTTAGGGTTTAGGGTTTAGGGTTTAGGGTTTAGGGTTTAGGGTTTAGGGTTTAGGGTTTAGGGTTTAGGGTTTAGGGTTCGCCAGCGCAGTTTTTTGAGACTGCGCTAAAAGGCGCCCTGAGCATCTCACGCGAAGCCAGCAGCTGCATCCCTTTCTTTTAAGGAGGCTGGTTCTTAAGCCTTAAAACTCCTTGTCTGCACTGCGATTGCTCTCTGTTGGTTCGTGCTAGACTAAATTGAGTCTTTCTGATTGTTATGGGTTTGCTGGGGTTTGGTAAAAAAGCCCGTTTCTGACAATCGTGTTTTTCGGCACTTTTTCCGGGTTGGGGATCGAAACCTTTGAACTTTTTCTGGCGCGGCCGGGTCCCCCCTCGCGAAGTTTCAGGGGTGCTAGGTGGGTTGGGGCTCGGAGGCGGAGGGGTCCGAGTGCGAGCATCTCACCCGAAGGCTTTCTCTGCCTTAAGGGGGTCCATGTGGACTGCGCTCACAGGCGCCCCGAGCATCTCCCACGAAGGCTTGCTCTGCTTTAGGGGGGCTGGTCCTTAGGTCCTATAGTTTTGCGTGTGCCCTGCGATTGTGCTCTGTTTGTTCGGGTTAAGTTAGGTTTAGAGCCCTGTGAGTGTAAAAGGATTGCCGGGTCTTGGTGGTTCTTGTGGTTTCACTGCTTTGAGGGGCCCGTTGCTTAAGCCTTAAAAGTTGTCGTCTGCTCCGCGATTGCTCTCTGTTGGTTCGGGCTAGACTAAATTGAGGCTTTGTTAGTGTTGAGGGATTGCCGGGGTTTGGGGGTGCTTGTGTTTTCACTGCTTTTAGTGGGCCGTTGCATAAGCCTTCAAGCTCGTCGTCTGCCCCGTTGTCTGCTCCGCGATTGCTCTCTGTTGGTTCGGGCTAGACTAGATTTAGGCTTTCTTATTGTTGAGGGAGTGCTGGGCTTTGGGGGCGCTTGTGGTTTTACTGCTTTGAGGGGGCCGTTCCTTATGCCTTCGAACTCGTCGTCGGCCCTACGAGTGCTCCCTGTTTGCTCGGGCTGCTCTTGGTTGAAGCTGTAGTAGTGTTTAGGGATTGCCGCGGTTTTGGTGTCTTTGTTGTTTGAAAGAAGGTCAAGGTTCTCGGGGGCGTTTCTGCCTAGGCTCGGGAGATTTTTCTTTCGTGGGAGGGTCCCCCCTTGTGTTCCTGAGGGGTCTAGATTGCCGGAAGATGGCAATCCTGGTTGGTGGGGGGGGGGGTCACATTGCCAACAGGTGGCAATCACACCTGCGTTTTTGGTGCTTAGCTGCCATTTGCCAGGCCTGATGGATTGCCGGCAGGTGGCAATCTTAGGGGGTCTAGATTGTCAGAAGGCGGCAATCGTAGGGGGGAGGGGGGGTATAGATTGCCAACAGGTGGCAATCACAGGAGAGCTAGATTGTCAGCAGGTGGCAATCTTAAGGG